>JAASFS010000063.1:0-43235 GCA_023333865.1 Globisporangium perplexum | reverse complement strand
ATCGCGACAGGTTGGCGGTTGTATATGCCTTGGTACACCACGCCGAAGCCGCCGCGCGATATGAGAGTCGTGGGGATGATCTTGTCCTTGGGCACGCGCGCCGAGATGATCACCGGGTCCTCCCAGACGTTCGCCTGCGACGGTGTCCGCGGCATCGACGACAGCCCAGACGAAGGCACCGGTGTCTGCTGGCTCGACTGCTTGCTCGAGTTCGTGCCGACACTCCCCGACACGAGCGAGAACTGGTAGTGCAGCGTCGACGCTCGTCCCGTGGACGACTCGATCTCCGCCTCGTCGATCTTGTCGGACGAGTAGTGGGGCTCCCGCCGCCGGCGCAGCAGCAGGATGATCACGGCGACGAGCACGACGACGACGCCGCTAGCGATGATCCCGACGATCGTGCCGGTGCTCATCGAGGCGCTTTGAGCACTCGAGGTCTGGGCGGAGTTCGAGTCGCTACCTGACCCACCTGCGGTGCTCGCTCCTGGCTGTTTGGTCGTCGCGCTTGGAGCAATCGTGGCGGCGCTCTTGGGCGCCGCTGTCGCTGTGGCAGTTGGCGCCGTCGTTGGCGCGGTGGTGGCCGTTGTCGTGCTGTTGGTCGTGGTGGTGGTAGTCGTCGTCGTGTCCTTGGACCCGGAGTCGCTCCCGGAGTCGGCGGTGCTGCACGGCCTGAAGAGCTGGCGGAAGACCGTGCGCAGCAGGAGCACCTTGCCGTTGGACTCGACCGTGCACGCGGGCTGGAGTCCCTCCTGCGCCATGACCTTGAGGTCGGGGCACTTATCGCACAGCTGCTCCTTCTGCTTGGTCTTGAGCGGCAGCACCATCACGACGCCGGAGACCGCCTCGCACGCGTCCATCTTGGCGCGGATTGCGGCGTACTGCGCCGAGAACGCGGCGTCGGTGCAGGGCAGGCGGGTGGTCGCGGCGCGCGCAGAGGGCGGCGTCGCCAGCAGCGCGCCGAGCTGCACGAGCAGCGGCAGCAGCGAGCGCGAACGCATGGCGGCGGCGGGGTGTGCGGCGGAAGAGCGAGTGAGTGACGACGCTAGTCAGCGAAGAGGTCAGCTCACTCGGCAAATCCCTCGTATGTTGAGGTGTGACCTTCATACATCCTATATGTATGTGGTTCTGTATCGAGACGATGGTGAGATAGTCCTCTTTATAAAAGGCGACAAATCTGCTCCGCCCCAACTCTGGATGTCCAGAGCCGGGACGTAAAATGTCCTCTGACCAGCTCTCCAGGTTTGTCCTCCCACGTTCGCCGAGGCGCTCATGTTCTGCAGTCTGCAGTCCGGAGTTCCGGAGCTCCAGAGCTCATGCTGCAGACTCTGGAGCCATGCCCCAACGTCTGGAGCTCGCCCGCCACGCTCGCTTGCCCACTTGACAGCCACGCAGGATGGTTGGTAGTGGGTGAGCCCACCTCACCTCGCCACGCCCAGAATCCAGAGACTCCACGTTCCAGCAGTTGCAGCAACAGCCGGAGGAACTCGCGGTCAGCGAGTCTTGCTAGTTTGGCTTGCGTGTGCATCGCGGCGATCCGAACCGCACGGCGTCGCCCACCTGGCGCTTGATATCCCGTGAACGAGGCGATCTCGGAGCGCGCAACCTCCTGCGACGCCGCACCGCCGCTCCAGCTTGAACGCTGGAGGCTGATCTTGCATTCGAACCCAGATTCGCAAGCCGTTGCTCGGAGAGTACGGGCTTGTTGGCTGGTTGTGCAGCCGACGTGTCGGCGCACACTGACTGACGTGGTGGTGCATTCGCGTCACGACCGAGTCTTCTTCTCCAGGTTCGGCAAGGAGTTCGACCGTCGATCGATTTCTTGCCCAGACCTCTACCTCCTCGTGAACCATGAGCACGCTGCCACCGAAGCAACAGCGCGCCGCGACCTGCATTGCGCCGACGCCACTCGACGCCTGCTTCACTTGCGCTGCTCTAACTCGAACTCGACCCATTCCCGACGCGTTCGCCACTCGATCCTGTCGTGCGTTCATCTCTTCTTCGCAATCGCAAGCAACTCTTTGGTTCAGTGCTGCCTCGCGTTACATACTCGATCGCCTGCTTCCACCTTTCCGATCGCACCTTCGCCATTGTTACGTACAACTACGCCCTACCTACCGATGCCTCGACTACATCACCACGTACGCGTTCTTGAGCAGGTCGTGCAGCGCGTACAACACATCGGCGGCGCTCGGTCGGTCCTTCGGATCCAGCGCCACGCACGCCTGGCCTAGCGCGGTCATCTCGGGCATCGTCTCGTGCTCCTCGGAGAACTGCACGCGCAGCCGCCCTTGGGTCATCATTTGCAGCACCGCATTGTCCGACACGTGCCCTCCCATCGGCGACATCCGCACGTGCGAGTACGGCACTCGGTGCGTGTCGAGCTCCGAGAGCACGACACCGAACGAGAACACGTCGGCCTTGTCGTCGTACCGCTCGCCGAGCATCACCTCCGGCGCCATCCACAGCGACGTGCCGACACCGGCCGTCATCGTGTAGTCTGCGCGCTCTCGCGAGACGCCAAAGTCCGTCAGCTTGGCGTTGAGCTGTTTGTCCAACAAGATGTTCTTCGACTTGAGGTCGCGGTGCAGCACGATCGGTTGCAGCGAGTGGAGGTACGTGAGCGCATGGGCGATGTGGAGCGCGATCTTGATCTTGTCGCGATCGAAGCCGCGCGGACGGTTCTCCTGGTTGAAGCGCTCAAGCGTTCTTCGCAGATCGCCGCCCTCCATGAACTCCGTCAGCACACAGACGTCCGTGAGCGAGTCCCACGCCACGCCGACGAAGCGAGCGATGTGCGCGTGCTCCATCGTTGCCATCAGCTTGATCTCGGCCATGAACACGTTGATCTCGTTCGTATCGTTGCGCTTCTCCGGGAGTAGAGTCTTGATCGCCACTGGCTGGTGGTTGTAGATGCCTCGGTATACTTCGCCGAAGCCTCCGCGCGAGACGAGCATGGTCGGCAGGACTTTGTCCTTGGGGATCCGCGCCGCGACGATCACCGGGTCTTCCCACAGACTCGCATGGCGGACTGGCGGCAACATTGCCGTGGACAAGGTGGATGGTAGATCGGACGAGTTGAGGCTGATGCTGGAGGCGATGCTGGGGAGACGGCGGCCGCCGGCGTTCGTAGCGGTGGTAGCGAGAGTGAACTGGAACGGTGCTGCCGAAGTCGAGGACTCGGGGTGGTACTCTACGCCTGCTGCACCATGTTTGTCAGACTCAGCGTGGCGTTTGCGGCGACGCATGACGAGGAGCACTGCACTGACCAGCGCCACGGCGACGAAGCCCACGACGATACCGACGATCATGCCGGTGTTTGTCGTCGAGGCTGCGAGAAGAAGCACATGCAAGAGCAAGAGTCAGTGAGTGCACTACCGGACTGTCGATCATGATACGAGTCATGCGCAGCCAACGTACTCGCCGCGCTCTTCGCTTTCGACGCAGTGCCGTCCTTGGAGCTGGTCGTGTTGCTGTCGTTGCTGACGAGGCTGCTAGCGCTGGTAGCCGCACCGGAGGACGAGGTCGCAGCGTTCTCGTCCGTCGCGTCGTCTTCGATGTCATCCGTTGTCGAGGAGTCTGCACTGATACTGCTGGTGGTCTTGCTCTTGCTCGGCTTCGGCGTCTTGCTCGGCTTCGGCGTCTTGGATGGCTTTGGGGTGCTAGTAGCGCCGGCGCTGCCAGAACCGTCGCCGCTCGAGCTCTTGGCAGGCTTGGGCGTCGCTACAGGCTTTGGGGTCTTGGTCGCCGCGGGGGTGTCATCGCTGGCAGGCGAAGGCGAGGCAGTCGAGGCCGACACGCACGGTCGGAACAAACGCACGAACTGCAGGTTGAGCGTGATGCTCTCGCCCTCGGATGTCACGTTGCACTTGGGGAATCCGCGCACGTCCGCCGTCGTCGCGAGCTCAGTGCACTTCTCGCACAGCGTCGTCTTCTTCTTGGTCGTGAGCGGGAGCTCGAGCGTGATCCCCGTGAGCGCCGTGCACGCGCTCATCTTGCTCTGGATGGCGCTGTACTCCTCGGCGAACTTGTCGTCTGTGCACATGAGTTTCCCTGCGTCGGTGCTGGTGGTGGCGAGCGTGAGCAGCAACAGCGCGACGGTCGCTGTGACGAGGAAGGAGTGTGGCGCCATGGGTGGTAGTGTGACTTCGGACTCGCGTCGATGGCACCACGCGTAGGTTGGTTGAGCGCTCAACGTCAGATGCGAGAGTGAGTGGAGCGCGCGCCATGCGGAAAGCTCTGCGCGCGCCGACCAGCATGACGACAGCGGAAGTTCGGAGAGCTTGGAGTTCAGACCGTCGAGTATCAAAAGTGCAGAACTCCTCAACAAATGTGTCTTTTATGAACACTGCACATAACCAGTGCGAAGTGTAGTTTCAGATTTGGCGTCCCACTGTAGTCAGTTTTGAGTTACGAAAAAAAGACTTTTTCGCTATAATCGAAAAAATCTTTTCCCACCGAAAAGACCTTTTTTTCATCGACCAAAGTTGGACACTCTCTTATCTGATCGCAAAATATATACCTTGCCGACATCTTGATTTCACTATAGTTTAGAGCAACTCAAGTGCTTCTTGAGTTGCTTCGTAGTACTTGAGCTACCTTCTTTTCATCACTATAGGATGCTCGGGTTTGGCGTTACAGTATCGGGATTCCGGGTCTGCTCGTCTCGCTGTTGTTTTGTACCACAAACCTGCTCAAACACGTAAAATATGGTAGTGAAGAAAACAGGGTATTCCAAATAGTGAACCTTTTTGCCTGATACACTTGATACCCTTGGTTTTAACACTAAGTGCATTATTACACCTCGTTTTTGTCACTATCAGAGAGGGTTCGGGGTATTATGTTTCCAAGGTTATCCGGGCGTACAGGTGTCACATATTAATATGATAGTGAAATAAGCCGGGCGCTGAGCAGCATACTGGTACTAAACAACAGCGCGGCGAGCAGACCCGGAATTCCGATACAAAACAAAATGAGGTTTTTGGGAGGTTTAGTATCGAGTTTTGAGACACGCCGACATGTTGATTTCACTATAGTTTATATAGTGGGACGACGTCGATCAGTATTGGGTGCTCGACACCTCAATTTCAGTCAATCTGGACGGTCTATGTAACAGTCTCCCCCCAAAATGGCGGCTCTTCACTTCGGGCGAGTGGAATTCTTTTTTGCTTTTCAAAGTTAAAATAGGGTCAAGCCTAAACAAATCGAGTGTCCCTATCTGGCCCAGTGCAAAAGGAGTGCAATTCGGACGTGATCACAAGCCGCGAGGATGCCCCACCGCCGCCGCCGGCGGCGTCACCTCCACTACCGCCACGGATATCGACACCTCCGCCGCGCCAGCAGCAGCAGCAGCAGCAGTGGGTAGAGATTCACCCCCGCCTCACTTCTTTGGAGCAGTTGCAGCGCCAGCATCAACTCAACTCCATCAAGCGCTGGCACACCATCGTCGCCGCCAGCACCAGATCCGCCGAGGTCAAGAACAAGACAGGAGACGGAGCAAGTGATCGAGCAGAGCAAACGCCTTGCAATGGGGTTGACCGCACCGAGGAGCGAGCACCCGCTGCGTGGAGGCATGCAGGATCAGCACCATCAACATCAACTTCGCCTGCGGCAAGACGAGTGCGTGGCCGAGCATGCGGCGGCCCAGCAGCACCGAGTCCAGGACTGCCCGCAACAAGAGCAACAGCCATGTGTGGAAGACCTACCACACCTTGTTGAGGAACACCGGCAAGGGAAAAACAAGACCAGCAGTCAGAGCAGCATGTGGAGCCGCAACACCAAGTACGCCAAGAGCAAGAGCAAAAGCAAGGGCAGCAACAGCGAGCGCCACATCGGCAAGTTGGGAAGCGTCAGCAGCAAGAACATCAACAGCAGCAGCGGCGAGCGGCTGTGCAGCAAGATCAGCAACAACAGCAACCGGATGTGCGGCGACAAGAGCAGCAGCAGCAGCACCTTGTGAGCCAGCAGCGGCAAGCACAACAGCAGCAGCAATCGAGAGACGAACCACAACATTGGCTGCTCGATCAACGCCTAGAGCACGCTCACTCACTCTGTGTTGACCTCGAGCGAGCACTGGTGGCTGCACAAGTCGACGCAGAACAACGATCAACTCAACTGCGATTGCTGCAACTGCAGTACCCCCACGTGCCATTACACTTCCTGCAAGAGCTGAAATGCATCGAAGACGAGCAACAACGCACAGCACCGCCGCAAGGTGCTGTCGCTGAAGAAGTTCAACTCGCGGCCACACTAGATGTGCGAGTCGGTCGTGCTCATGTTCTATGTCATCAGTTCGAGCAAGCACTGGTACCTCTCGGCCGCAAGCAACGAGTCGTCGATACTGCGCTCGCAGAGGTGACGAGACAACTGGCGGTGCTGAGAACGAGTGATCATGATCAAAGCACCGGCAGGGGGACCGTGGCGACCACACAGCAGCAACAAATCAGTGCGGAGGTGCTCAGGCAAGTTTCGCTCCTTAGAGCGAGTGCTCGAGGACGAGAGGAGCGAGAATCGATAGCAGCACAGCTACAGCGGCAAGAACAGATCACCGTGGAGGTGAACAGGCAAGTTTCGGTCTTGAGAGCAGGAGATCGGGAACGCTGTCGCGCGGAGCGCAAAGCTGATTGTGAACGGCAGCTTCAAGCTCAAACGACAGAGGTGAACCGACAAGTGTCGATCCTGAGAGCGAGCGACCGTGAACGCGACCGAGATGAACGGGAAGAACTGAGGGCGGTGCAGATGCAGGTGGCTCAGATGCGGGTGGAACTGGAGAAGGATCGACTCGATTTTGATCAGATATTCGCGTCGTATCAACCGTCAATTCACATTCTGCACTTGAGAAAGCAAGTCGGGCATCCTTGGTGTCGGTGTGGTTGTTGCAGCAAGGGAGTTGCTGCTCGACGCTCGATATCTGATCCCGATGCTCCTGGTGTCCAGAATCGATTATCTGGATCGCACAGTACAGGGGACGGAACGTCGCGATGCTCGTGGAGACCAGCGCGCTTGCGATGGGTGACGCTGGCAGCCTGCTTGAAGACGAAGTCCAAGTCGAAGTTCTGCCCAGCCTCGCAATGTCCACTCGAATCCGATTCGACGAATACTCCGACACCAGAGTCTACGCTTGCAACAAGTCACACAGCCGACCCCAGGGACAGCTCGAGTAGCTTCAGCGATGCACCAGACTCCGCAATCCACACCGGAACCAACGCAAACTGAAAAGAACGAGGAGTTGGCATCGGTGACAACTTCGGATGTTGTGGCGATGGGACTGACGTCGATGCAACCTCGGAGCTGACCGCACCTGTGACGTCGAAAGCCAATCCCAGAGCCAACATCCGTGGGATCAGAGTCTGCCAGGTCGGCACCACAACCGATAACTGCGGTGGCGAGGACTGCTGCGTCAGTTCCATCTTCAGTAACTTGTACCAGTGTTGAGGTCACCGCTGCGGATACGCGGACACCTACAGTATATGCGACTCCGAGTCTCGCCCTGACGACGGCAGGTGATTCATCGCCACCATCCTCGGCACGAACGACTTCCAAGACTCCGAGCGCCACCAAGACATTCATCAAGGATCCAATGGGGACAAAGGGGCCGCCGTCGATCAAGACTCCGAGCTCTACCTTGTCAAGCAATATCAAAGTGCCGACAATGACGAAGACATCGCGCAAGACTCAAACATGCGCGAATCACAGTCACCAGACCTCAACAACGGACAGCGAGACGCCGTCATCCACCCAGAGATCACCGTCGTCGAGAAAATCGTCGAAGGTGAGCACAGCAAAACAGTTGTTCAAGACGGGAGCCTCCGCGCCAAGAGTAAGCCACTGCTGATAGGTAGCTGACAGCACTCCGAGCAGAGTAGAGGGGAAAGAGCCCTCCGTCCTCATCGTATGAACACGCACACACACACACTACACTCAAGCTCCTCGTAATGCTCTCCCTCAAGCAAGTTTACCTATCATCACATCCACCTAGGATCGCAGCGTTCGGACGGGTTCACGTCCGCGGAGTTCGTGCTCCACTTGATCTGTGGTGCTACAGAGTGTGAGATGGCGCGTCCGCTCGGATGCCCCCACCGGAGTTTCGACTCGGCGTCGGCGCTGCTCGCCCCTCGACTGACACGGGCGTCGTGGTCTTGCTCTTCGCGGACTTCTTCTGCTGCGCCGATACTCGCGATGGGATCGAGGACGTCGAAGTCGCCTCCTCCGACGTCGTGGCGCGCTCCGACGGACTTGTCTGCTCCTTGTCTGCATCTGGGTCGTACTTACGCCGTCTCCGCGCGCACACGACGAGCGTCCCAACCGTGACGACGAAGACGACGACGCCGACAGCGATGCCGATCGTGAGGTTCGGGTCGTGCTCCTCGACACCTGCCAATCCGACAACGCCGCACCGATGAGGTGGTTAATGCTCTCCCTCCCTCCCTCTCTCTCACACTCACACACCCTCCCTCTCTTGTTCAAGCAAGGCTGTCGCATTGGAGACGAACGTGCACGCACCGTCGTCCTGTCCGGCAGTGTGGTTGAGAGACCCCGATGTGCTGCCGCTGCCATTGTTGAGCGCAGTGACGTTCTTGGCCGTCGATAAGGGCGTCGGCTGTGACGGCGTCGCTGGCGTCGCTACCGGCGTCGAAGGCACTGGAGGCTGTGTGCGGCTGCCGCCACTCGAAGACGAGCTCCCCGACCCCCCGTTCGTCGCCGGCGTCGAGGTGGTTGGGACCGTCGGTTGCTCTGTCGTGGGAGCCAACGTCGCTGTGGGCGTTGGCGCTGACGTAGTCTTTGGAGTAGTCTTTGGAGCTGGCGTCTGCGATGGAGTTGGAGATGGAGTCGGTGCTGTCGTGAGAATCGGGACGACTCGCGGTGTTTGCGTGGGCGTCGGGGTTGGCGTCGGTGCTGGTGTCGGTGCTGGTGTCAGTGCTGGCGACTGGGTGTCCGGCATCGAGGTTTCGCCAAGCGAAGCGGGCGTCGGAGTTGGTGACTCGGTTGGCAGCGCCGCCGCAGCTGCTACAACCTCTCTCTCGAGCGAGACTCTCCCGGGACACGAGAACGCGGCATCGAAGGTCGCCTGCAGACTCGCCCCACCAGCGCGCAAGTGGCAGCTCGGGAGTGACTTGTCTCTGGCTGCCGCTGCCAGCGATGCGCACGCCACGCTCGAGCACACGCTCGCTGTCTGCGAGACGGTCAGCGGCTGCTCGAGCTGCACGCCCGTGGCGCTCTCGCACGCGGTCTTGTGCGCCAGGATCGCCTGGTAGCTGCTCGCGTCGTGGCAGAGCAGCACCGCTGCCGACGGAGCCGCTGCGAGCGCCACAAGCGCAAGAACCGCCGCTCGGATCGGCGCCATCGTCTCGCAAGCGGAGGAGGCTGGTCGTGGAGGAGGAAGAACGGCAAATGACGCGCGTGACGCAGGCGAGCAGGCGACCGCGCGGCTGTGGGTGTGCGCTGTGCTGCTGTCGCTGGAAGCGGTGGGTGTCGATTAGATACACCTTTGGTAACGCGTGCGTCTGATTTAGCGTAGATGTCGAGGCAAGAACTACTTGGATAGTGTATCGAAATGATACCTTGGAACCGTTACGTGCACTGCTGAGGGCGTGACCTCTACATATATGTTACGGCCCGCGTGGCTTGGATTTTGATTGCCGCCACCATCTCGGACTTCTCGGAGCACCACGGTCGCCGGCATCGTCACCGCATTCCTCCCTGCCACCGCCCGCCTGCATGTACACGACACGAACGCGAAGACGACGGAGACGACGCTGGGTGGAGGCGGCGGAATAAAATAGTTGACAACATCAAAGTAGAGGAGACGGAGACCGACCGACCGCCTCCGCGCAACGACACGCTAGTGAACACCTCGCCTGCACGCAGCAGCAGCAGCACCTCGAGCTAGAAGCTCTCGCGCGCGGCCGCGAGCCCCTCCAGCAGCGCCACGACCTCCGTCGCGCTCGGCCGCTGCGCCGGGTCGCGCCGCAAGCACAGGTCCGCGACCACCTTGATCTGCGCCGGACACGTCGCCGTGAAGTTCGGCTTGAGCGTCCCGGCCATCACGAGCTTGAGGATGTGGAACGGTTGCAGCGGCTCGCGCCGCCCCTCCGTCTTCGCGTCGTGGTACGGCGCCGTGCACGTGTCGAGCTCCGAGAGCAGCACGCCGAACGAGTAGATGTCCGACTTCTCCGAGTACACCGTGCCCTCGAGCACCTCCGGCGCCGTCCAGTACGGCGTGCCCACGCCGACTGTCATGCAGCACTCGCCGTAGCTGCGGCTCACGCCAAAGTCGATCAGCTTCGCCTGCAAGCTCTCGGTCAGCAGCACGTTCCGCGCCTTCACGTCCCGGTGGATCAGCGGCGGCGACCGCCCGTGCAGGTACCGCAGCGCGTGCGCGACGCCTGTCGCCAGCGGCAGCTTGTCGCGCGACCAGCTCATGTGCTCCCCGTTCCGGCGCAGGTGGCCCTGTAGGTCGCCCGTCGAGAGGTACTCCATCACCATGCAGAGGTTCTCGAGCGTGTTCCACGCCACGCCGATGATCTTGAGGATGTTCGGGTGGTCGAGCGTCGCCGTGAGCTGGATTTCGTCGATGAACGTGTGCACGTCCTCGGACGTGCGCTTGCGCGTCTGCAGCAGCCGCTTCACGGCCACGACCGAGCCCTCGTACCGGCACTGCCACACCTCGCCGAACGCGCCTTTCGCCAGGTCGCGCTCGAACTCGATCTTGGCGTAGTTGAGCCGCCGCGAGCGCAGGTTCGCGTCGTTCAGCAGCGTCGTGAGCAGGTTGTGCGTCGAGAACTGCCGCGCGGCGCCGCGGTACGCCGCGAGCGACTCGGTGGCGACCATGTACGGGTCCTTCGACCGCGGTGTGATGAGCCCCTGGTCGAGCGTGGACGCGATCACGGCGCCGCCGCTCTTGGCATCCCCGGACGCGACGAAGTTCCCGCGGTACTTGCGCCGGTAGCGCACGAAGCAGTAGACGGCAAACGCGGCGACCGCAACGCCGCCGCCGATCGGCAGCCCGAAGATGAGCGGTGAGCGGTTCGTCTCGGCGCGGAACTGCTCGAGCCACGCCTCCACGAGCTCGCTCGGCTGCGGGTCCGTCCAGTTCATCTGCTCGGCGCGGCTTGGCGTGTACACGTGGCACGGGATGATCGCCGAGCCGAATACGCCGGCGCTGGGGCAGCTATCCCACGGCGGCTCGTTCTCGTCCGCCGTGGTGTGCACCGCGAAGACGAGGTACGACCCGGAGAAGACCTTGTCGTCCCACGAGTGGCGCTCCATGTTCATGGTCGGGATCGCGGCCGGGTCGCCGCCGGTGGCCCACATCGACATGTGCGGGTCGCCCTCCGAGACCCCCTCGGACGCGCAGTGCGCCACCGAGAGCATCATGTCGCCGGAGCACGTCTTGGAGCGGAACGTCGGCGTGCCGTCCGGGTCGGTGCAGTTCGACGTGATGCAGCCGGCGCTCTGGTACTCGGCGAGCGTGACGCCGATGCGCGCCATGGGCACGCCGTTGGTCGTGTAGATGCGCACGAACTTGCGTTCGGGCGACGGTGAGAGCGCATAGCCGGCATCCCACACGAGCGCGCGCTGCAGCAGCGGCGGCAGCTCGCGGAACGTCAGCTTGTGCGCCGCCAGCCGCGCGAGCACGGCCGCGGGCAGCGCCGTGTCCGCGTAGTTGAGCACGTCCGCCGTCGCGCCGGCCGTGTGCCGCAGGTAGAACTGCTGCGCCAGATCGGACGAGCTGCCGTTCCACCGGAACGACGGGTCCGTCGGCACCGTCACGGAGGACAAGCGCCGGCGCAGCGCCACCGCCGCTCCCGCCTGTGACGAGCGCCTGATCTCTTGAGAGCTGCTGCTGATACTGGCGTCACTCGCGCCGAGGAGGCTGCTGATACGGGAGCTGTCGCCGTGCAGCAGCAGGGCGAGCGCGGCCGCCGCCAGCAGCGCGCCGCAGAGGAGTCGGAAGCGCGGCGGCAGCATGATGCTGGATGGCGCCGCTTCTCGGATAAATAGCTGGTGGGGTGTCGAGGAGGAGCCTGATCGATTGATCAATCGATCGACAGAATAATCGGATATTCTCACCGCAGACGCGCGCGCTCGGCTTGGTGAGCTGGACTGGAAGGCAGGCAGACGCACACGCCGCGCGAGCGACGGCGGCGACGACGACGGCGCCGACACACACACACTACAGACCCGACCACCACGTGCGCTTGAGCGAGCGAGAAGAGAAGTACCGCGCTTGCGTTTGTGTGTGATTGTGTGTGGATCCGCATGGAGCATACAAAAAGCGAGTGATCGTGCCGGTGCTTTTGTGCCGAGGTTCCTGACTTGGAAAGTGTATGTGGCGATATTCGTATTTTTGTGAAAAGAGGGGATGGGTCAACTTGCGCTACAGCACGCGAGACTGCGCATTTGCTGTTTGTATACTTGAATCTCAAACCACATTGAGCCACATTACTTATGTCCCGGCTCTGCGCCGATCAGCGATAGGTACCATACAAATTCCAAGTCAACGCGGTGCAACTTTCTTTTTTCTTTCTTGACGATGCGTCACACTCCGAGAATTACAAAAATGGGATCTCTACGAAAGCTCATGAACATGATGAACTTGAATATGGAGAACCTCGAGGACTTCGTCGGCCTTGCTCGCGTGCTGCGATCGTAGGAGTCGGTATCGTAGGAGTCGGCGTCGTTATATGCGCGTCGCGCGGATGTGCTATCGTCTCTCCCTTGAGGCATCCGGTGCTTGAGCGCGGATCCCCACCACCACCGCCGATCGCGAAGTCATTTTCATGCCTGCCTCTCGGAAGTGCAGAGTAGATGATCTGTCAAGACGCCGTTCGCGTCACAGACGAGCAAGCGAGCGATGACTCAAGCGCTTCTTGCTTGGCGATTGCTTGCCGATTTGCTGCTTGGTGGCGGGCTCACTACGCCTCGCGACTCGTCTTCTTGCGCCGGAAGTCCAGACTCACGTTGCTTGCCGCCGCCGTGGCGATCGAAGTGACCGCGAGAGCGACAATATTCAGGCAAGCCGAGTCCATCCCGTGTGCCGTTTGCTGGCTGGGACGCTCTCCGTCAACACGTCCGCCCTCGAGACTCGAGACTCGCTGCATCGCGCGTTGCTAGCGCTGTTGTTGGCGCTTGCTGCCGCTGCTGCTTGGGTCTCGATCCTCCTCCATCCAAAGAGAGGCAACGACCGATGACGTCCGTGACGTCCGTGGCACTACGAAGTCGGGTCTCTCATGGTCCGACGAACTCGCTGGCCACGCTCCTCGGGTTCGTAAGATAGCAACGTACATTCGCAGTTGAGCGCCGCTAGAGTCGCTACTGACGGCACTAGAACACACACTGCCTCTTGCGCTCTTAACCCTCGAGCAGCTTCACGAGCTCGCTAGCGCTCGGACGCTTCTCCGGGTCGCGCTCGAAGCACGACTCTGCCACCTTGCGTACGCGCGGCGGGCACTCGGCCGTGAAGCTCGGGTGCAGCGTGCCGGCCATCACGTCGTTCAGGATCTGGAACGGCTTGAGCTTCTCGCCCGTCGGACCCGTCGTGTCGAAGTACGGCAACTCGCACGTGTCGAGCTCCGAGAGCAGCACGCCGAACGAGTAGATGTCCGAGCGCTCCGAGTACTTGGTGCCCTCGAGCACCTCCGGTGCCGTCCAGTACGGTGTGCCCACGCCCGCTGTCATCT
Organism: Globisporangium perplexum; assembly: GCA_023333865.1. Lineage (NCBI taxonomy): Eukaryota > Oomycota > Peronosporomycetes > Pythiales > Pythiaceae > Globisporangium > Globisporangium perplexum. Next base: position 29,556 of record JAASFS010000063.1, on the reverse strand, counting down.
CCTCCTGCTGGAAGCTGCGACTCACGCCAAAGTCGATCAGCTTCGTGTCGAGGCGCTCAGTCAGCAGCACGTTCTTCGACTTGAGGTCGCGGTGGATCAGCGGCGGCGACCGGCTGTGGATGTACTCGAGCGCGCGCGCGATGCCGAGTGCCATGTGGATCTTGTCGCGTGCCCACGAAAGCAGGTCCGCGTTCTTCTTGAGGTAGTTCTGCAGGTCGCCCGTTGGCAGGTACTCGACCGCCATCACGAGGTTCTCCAGACTCGTCCACGCTACGCCCACGAAGCCGATGACGTTCGGGTGCTGGAGGCTTGCGCTCAGCTGGATCTCGTTCGAGAAGTCGCGCACCTGGTCGAACTTGAGCTGCTTGTTCTGCAGCAGGCGCTTCACCGCCACGTCCTGGCCCTCGTACTGGCAGATCCACACCTCGCCGTACGCTCCCTTCGACACCATCTTCCCGAACTCGATCTTCTCGTACACGAGGCGTCGGTCCACCAGGTTCGGGTCCGTCAGTAGCGTACGGAGCACCGAGTTGCTGCTCGAGCTGCCAAAGTCCTCTGTGTGACGCCCCATCGTCGTGAGCTGGTTCCCGCCCACCGTCGTCGTCGTCGTCGTCATCATCGCGTGCTGCGACGTGCTCGACATGCCGTCCTGCTTCGCACCGGGCGTGATCAGCACGTTCGGGTCCACGCCGCCCTCGAGGTACGCGGACTGGTCGCCGGCGTTGTTGCGGCGCCGGCGCACGACGAAGAACGCGATCACGCCGATGAGCACGAGCACGCCCGCGACGATCCCGATGATCGCGCCGGCGCCGACGCCCGACGACTTGCTGTTCGTGGCCGCCCCGCCATTCGTCGACGAGCCGGACGTGCCGCCGTTGTTGGTCGCACCAGCGGTGCTTCCTCCGACGCTCGTCGACGACTTGGGGAACGCAGCGAGCACCGTGTCGACCCAGGCGCTCACCTGCGGCTCGGCCATCTTGCCCACGACCGTCGCGTTCGAGTCGGACTTGACGAAGCACGGGAACACGAACGCATCATAGCCGGACGTCGGGCAGGACTCGTACGTCACCGTCGTCTTCTCCGTGTGGATCGCGTAGACCGAGTAGTGGATACTGGAGAACTTGTCGACCCACGAGTGGTCCAGGATCTTGATCTGCGGCGTGAGGTCCGGGTCGACACCGAGGGCCCACATGACCGAGTCCAGGCTCGGGTTCTCCACATACGAAGCCATGCACTTGGTCACGCGCAGCATCTGCTCGCCGTTGCACAACTTGCTGCGCAGCGTGGAGCCGCCCGTGGGCGCCGTGCAGTTCGTCGGCGTGCACCCGGCGGGGCCCTTGTACTCCGTCTCGCTCACAGCGATATCCGACATGGAGCGGCCGCCGAGCGTCCAGATCTGTACGACGAGCTTCTCCGAGTAGTCGAGCGCGAAGCCCGAGTCCCAGAGCAGCGCGCGCTGCAGGATGCCGGGCAGCGCGGCGAAGCTCGAGCCACTCTTGCTCAGGCGCTCCAGCACGCGCGCTGGCAGCTTGTTCTCGGCGATCTCGAGCAGCGGCATCGTGATGCCCTTGGTGTAGCGCCGGTAGAGCTGCTGCGCGAGGTCCGAGGTGCTGCCGTCGAACTTGAAGGACGCGTTGAGCGGCACCGGCACCTTCACGTCCGTCATGGTGTGTGCGAGAGGAGGTGGAAGCGACGACGGCGGGTGTGGCGACGAGAGCGAGCGCGCGAGTCGGCGAATGGTGCGACGGACGGCTGGAGGACGAGGGTCGATGGAGGGTCAAGAGGTCATGCTCGAGTCGGAGGTCATTTTCGATGAAGACCCACCATTTGGACGAGCGTGAGATAAGCGAGGTATGGATCCTGCGAGAGTCGATAGTTTGGTACAAATAGTGCGATTAATTATTGCAGTTTCCATCTTGAAGCTACCATACGAAATGCGCATAATCAAATACCCTTTCAAAAGCGGCGAGAGATGCTTGTCTGAACTCTTTGCGCAAGTTCAGAGTCGTCGAGTCGAAACTTGTTTTCTCGCGAACAATGATTTGACTGAATTGTTGTATATGGCCATTTGTGGGAAATCAGCCCGAAAGTCTGTGATACATCTCGGCGTGCTGAGCAAGGCGCTGATGCGACTGCATCGCACTGTGCACATGAGCCGTGAGCTACAAGGATCTAGCGCTGACCGACGCGCATGCTTGCCCGCTTCGCTGCTGGTACTGCTGCTACTGGTGTTCATACATGGTGTTGCTTTGTTGTTATTGCTGCTGCTGCTGCTGCTGCTGCATCAAGTGTATCCATACTGGCCACCGCAGCTCTATCTACTGGTGTCGCATGGATCACTTGCCGGCGGATGTGCTGGCGAAGCGATGCGACTGACAGAGGCGCGAACTCGTCCGATGCACGAGCCGAAGGCGGTCTCTCGCGCGAAGAGCTGAGAGCTGAGAGCTGAGAGCTGCTTGCTGCTGCTGAATCAAGTGAGAGATCGAGCCTCGACGCGAGTGCGATCCAGAATAAGTCAGTGGTTAACTGACTGGCGTCGTTCTGACCGCCATGAGAGACTTCTGGAGTGAGAGATGCTGTGGTGGCGCTTGACGGATCGCGCTCCATGATGCAGCACCGCTGGAGCTGAAAAGATCGCGAAGGAGTGTGTCAGCTAGCTTCAGTGTCGGATTGACGACTTGCTGCGACTTGCTCGTCTCTCGCGAGCGCAGTTTTCGCTAACAGAGCTCATGCACAGATCGCTGCTCCATCAAAGATCAAGCTGCACCAATAGCCAGCTGCGAGTCTGGGCACGCGACGAGAGATGTTGTTTGTCGATTGTTCGTGGTGGCTGGCGGGGATTGACCAGAGCAGATGGAGGCAGTTGAAGGCGACGCGCTCTTTGGAGATCTTCTCGATGGCTTTTGAATGATCCTCTTGGCGCTTGTGACGTGCTTCGGCTCGCGACACAGTACGTGGACGAGCGCGGCGATTGATCACACTGACACAGGTCTATCTTGAGTTTGTGATTGTGTGTGGCAAGATCCCTTTCATTTCCGATATTGGATGCTAGCTCGCTACTAAAACCTGTCATTGTCACAATGCCTCTTTATATACACTCTAACCTATATATATGCAGTAGTTCAACCTCTGAAGTTCACGTATCCGGCCTCGAGTCGCTTCCAAAGGACGGAAGCATCATGACAGTCAGTTCGCACACAGACGACGAACACGCCGAGCGCGCGGCCAGCAACGATCAGCAACAAGTCTCTGTAAGCGAGCATGCGGCTCGTGGTGGCGAAGGCTACAGCGGTGGTGGCGCTAGCGCTAGCGCTGCTCACGAACCCAGTCGCCAGCGCCGGCAGCTGCACGGACGCGGCCAACAAGGCGCTGTACAACAATGCGCTGGCGGCGATCGCTGACTGCCAGACCACCGTGGGCTTCCAGCTCGAGCCGCCGCTGGCGGCGCCACGCACGGTCGCGATCTGCCGCGCGTGCGGCGCGCTGGCGACCGCCACGCGCGCCAAGCAGTTCGGCGACTGCACGCTGGCAAGCGACGCCACAGGCACCACCACGACGCTGCAGGCGCGTATGGAGTCGCTCTTCATATGCCCGACTGTAGGGAGCAGCTCCGGCTCCGGCTCGGGCGACATCGTCCCGCCGACGCCGTCGCCAGGCACGCCCAAGCCCTCGCCGACCAAGTCGCCGTCTGGAAGCGGCTCTGGCAGCACCGTGGCGCCGACGCCGAAGACCCCCAAGCCGCGGACCCCGAGCTCCTCAGGCGAAGAGAGCGGCTCCGAGTCCGGGTCACAGGGGAACGGCACCAGCAAAGGCGGGAAGAGCAAGGGCTCCGGCTCGTCGAGCGGACAGACGCCAGGCGCCAGTACCGGCAGTGGTGCGTGCGTCCGCGGATCTTGCAGTCGAGCGGTGACAGACAGCACCATCTAACTCGGTCGTGTGTGGTGGGATCGGTTCGATGGGCGAACAGGGTCAGACGTCAGCATCGGACTCGTTGTGGGCATCGCGGCGGGGGTGGTGGTGCTTGTGATTCTCATCGCGACGGTCGTCGTGTGCCAGCAGCGGCGCAGATCGCGTCGCCAGAGTCGACAGGAGCCGCTCGTGTACTCGGAGGAGAACACGCCTTCGAAGCACCAGGCGCAGGTGATCAGCGGCGGGGGCGGCGGCTCTAGCGGCGCTCGAGCGAGCTCAGTTGGTGCCACTGCTGGCAGCGCCATGGCGCGCGGAAGCGTGAGCGGGACGTTCTTGATGCCTCAAAGCAGCGGCGGGCTCTGGGAAGACGACGCGATCATCGCGGTGCGGATCCCAAGAGAGAAGGTGATCTCGGAGACGATGCTATCCCGTGGAGGCTACGGCGAGGTGTACCGGGGAGTCTACAACGGCCACAGTGTCGCCGTCAAGACGCTGCTGCCGGAGCGTCGCAAGGACATGAAGCAGATCAACGCGTTCCTCGCGGAGGTGAAGCTCATGGCTGCGCTTGAGCACGAGCAGATCGTCCGCTTCATCGGCGTCGCGTGGGACTCGCTCACCGACTTGTGCGTCGTGTCGGAGTACATGGAGGGCGGCGACTTGCGAGCAGCGCTGAACCGCTTCGAGGACGCTGAGCACCGTCCGCACGGGTTCGACCACGACAAGGTGAAGATCGCACTCCACATCTCGCACGCGCTCACGTACCTCCACTCGCTGCGGCCAACGGTGCTCCATCGGGATCTCAAGTCGAAGAACATCCTGTTGGACAAACAGCTCAACGCCAAGCTGACAGACTTTGGCGTGTCGAGAGAGCGCAGCGACCGCACGATGACCGCTGGAGTGGGATCGTCGCTGTGGATGGCGCCGGAGGTGATGCTCGGTGAGCGGTACGACGAGAAGTCGGACATCTTCTCGTTCGGCGTCGTGCTCTCAGAGCTCGACTCGCACCTGTTGCCGTACTCGCAAGTGACCGAGTCGACGGGTTCTGGCGAGAGCCGCCGCATCCCGGACACGGCGATCCTGCAGATGGTGTCGCTCGGGCGACTGCACGTGCAGTTCTCGCCGACTGCAGACCCGAAGATGGTGGAGATCGCGCACGCGTGCGTGGCGCTGGATCCCACCACGCGTCCGGCTGCAGCCGACATACTTTATAAGCTCCACGGCGTGCTCAAGAGCTACCAGGGGTGACACGCTAGCCAGAGCCACACCACGAGCGAGTCGAGGCTCGTACTGACTCTCGCTGCACGAGCGAACCGAGTAGCGCTAACGCCGCGGGACTAGCAGCAGCTGCTGCTGCTACGTGGGCTGCGCGCGCTCGTGCAGTGACTACATAACGACGAAGTTTTGATTGATCGCGTGAGATCCTCTCGGCAACAACGAGCAGTGAGCTGTGCGTGTTGACCATCGTCCTCAAGAATTTGCTAGCGGGTGCTTCCTACAGCCAACGAGCGCGGGTTGAACGCAGGACAGCAGACGCGCACAGTATCGACTCGCAGTACAGAGCAGTACAGAGCCTTCACCCAGAGGTTCCTGCGCGCAGTTTGGTCCGCTCGGGGACGTCGCGGGTTGCCGCGAGATTGTGAGATCCCGTCCGACCGTGAGAGGAAGCGCGGACTCAATGCCGAGCGACCCGAGCAGAGCAACCACGCTGACGGCGTGCCACCGTTCGATGCCTACTGCGGAGCAATTCGCTTGTTGCCTTGTTCGACCTTACCGTTTGCCTTTTTGTATGCAAGCAAAAGTACAGTACTTGCAGATATGCGAAAATCCAGAGCGGAGTGACGGTCAAAATGGATACACTTTTCCATGGAACCTCTCCTATTCACTTTGTTCTCATATCTCCTGCTTATGTCGCATGTCTCTATGAATTACTACAAAGAACCCTCTTTATACCATAAACAGGAAACTATCGCTTGCACACATAATGTACACACAAAATTGACTGGATCATGCTCTGAACAGACAATACAACCCACCGCTGGCCTGCTCTGTGCTCTCTGCACAATGCGCATGCCGCGACTCACTCGGCCATTCGCCCAGCAGCAGCAGCACCACCACTGCGCTACCTCCACCTCCATGGCCGCTCCCAGGAGACGACGCGTCATCGCGGCGCTCGCGACAGTCGCGGCGCTCGTGACGCCAGCGACCGGCGCGCTCTGCTCCGCCACGAGCGGGTTCGCGGCCGTGGCAGCGCAAGCCGCCGCCTGCGAGAGCGCGACCAGCGTGCCGCTCGCGGCGCCGCTCACGAGGACGCAGACCGCGCGCATCTGTTCCAGCTGCGGCGCGCTCGCCTCGGCTACGCACGCCAATATGCTCCCGGACTGCACGCTGACCGCGGGCGGCGCGACCCTGCAGGCGACCTACGAAGCGCTCTTCGCGTGCACGGGGCTCATGAACGGACGAAGACGCCTGGCGTCACTCAACGCCGGCAGCGGCAGTGGCTCAAGGAACACGGGCGACCCGCCAACGCTGACCCCCACGCCCACTCCGACGCCTAAGACGCCCACACCGACGCCAACTCCTACGCCGACCCCGACACCAACGCCCACGCCCACGCCCACGCCAATCATTACTCCGACGCCGACACCAACAGGAACGCCGCCGCCGATGACTCCGCCGCCCACGACGCCAGACCCGGTCACCCCGACTCCTCCGAACAACAACGGCGGCGGAGGGTCCGGGAGCACGGAGACGCCCACGCCGACGACGAAGACGAGAGCGCCGAGTGCGACACCGTCGCCGAGCAGCGGCAGCAACAACACCAGCGGCGGCTCCGGGTCGCTCAATCAGACCTCAGGCGACAAGCAAGGTGAGCCGCTGGACTCTAACGCGCGCTGCCGAGTGCGTGTCGTGATCTAACTCCTGCGCTCCTCCTACTGTCTCCTGTGCGTTCCGAGCAGCCAGCTCGAAGGACAGCGTCGTGCTCATCTTCGGCATCGCTGGCGGCGTGATCTTCATCGTGATCATGCTCGCAACGCTCATCGTGTGTCGCCAGAGACACCGGGACCGCAAGTCCGACGACGACCTGGAGAGCCCGGGCACCCGCCGCGGCACCGAGTCGACGCCGTACTCTTCGGACCCGACGCTGCCGCCGAGGAAGTCGACACCCGTGAGAGAATCCATGCAGAGCTACTATCCGGGGAATAGCACCAGCGCGGGACTCTCGGCGGCAGCAGCGCGACGATCGACTGATGGAAGCAAGTCGGACAGCTCAGGACAGAGCTTCGTCCCCCACGGTGGCTTGTGGGATGACGAGACGATCGTCGCGGCTCGGATCCCGAGAGAGAAGGTTGTCGCGGACGGGCTGATCTCTCGCGGCGGGTACGGCGAGGTGTATCGAGGCCTGTACAACGGACAGGTGGTAGCGATCAAGACGCTTCTGCCGGAGCGGCGCAAGGACATGAAGCAGATCAACGCGTTCCTCGCGGAGGTAAAGCTCATGGCCGCGCTCGAGCATCAGCGCATCGTGCAGTTCGTCGGCGTCGCGTGGGACTCGCTCACCGACTTGTGCGTCGTGTCGGAGTATATGGAGGGCGGTGATCTTCGCTCGACACTGAATCGGTTCGCGGAGGTGGAGCACCGGCGCCACGGGTTCGACGGCGACAAGATCAAGATCGCGCTCCACATCGCACACGCGCTCACGTACCTCCACTCACTGCAGCCGATGGTGCTGCACCGCGACCTCAAGTCGAAGAACATCCTGCTGGACAGGCAGCTCAACGCCAAGCTGACAGACTTTGGCGTCTCACGCGAACGGAGCGACCGCACGATGACGGCCGGTGTCGGCACGTCGCTGTGGATGGCGCCGGAGGTGATGCTCGGCGAGCGGTACGACGAGAAGTCGGACATCTTCTCGTTCGGCATCGTGCTCTCGGAGCTCGACTCGCACCAGCTGCCGTACGCGCACCTGAAGGAGCTGGACCCGGAGCGCCGTCTCCCGGACACCGCCGTGCTGCAGATGGTGTCGCTCGGGCGGCTCAAGGTGCAGTTCTCGCGCCACGCGCACCCGGCGATGGTGGCGCTCGCGACCGCGTGTGTGTCTGTGAACCCGGTGGAGCGTCCGACGGCGGCCGATGTGCTCTACAAGCTGCACACGCTGCAGAAGAGCTACTAGACCCAGTCGACAGCGTGTATTCTAATCGCTTCAAAGCATGTGTCCTCAAGCCAACGAGTCAGCTTCAAAAGTGTCCACAAAGCCGGTTGTGTAAACACCGAAAAGCGCTTGTAGAGGCGTGTCGAGACCGCTCTTGCAACCAGCAAGCGCGAGAGTAGAGGACACTCGCTCGCTCGCTCGATCTTGCCTGCTGCTGCCTGCCAGTGTCTCTACCGTGTCGGTCAGCTTGTTAGTAGCTGCTCGCGTCGTCAGCCAGCAGCCAGCAACCCCTCACTCGACAACCGCCCGAGCAGCGCTGAAGTCAGCCGCGTGAGAGGTTCGCAAGACCGCCGATGCGCTCGCTACTCGCGCTCTGCCTCGCGGCTTCCACCGGTCTCGCGCGTGGCTCCATGCTGGGCGACGGCCCCATGACTGACCTCCCGCCGAATGCGGCGCTCAACGCACAGCACCCAGCGCTGGGCGAAGAGCTCCCGGCGGACTCGCCTGCCTTGCGCGTGATCGAAGCGCGCGAGGCTGCGAACGCGACCGACCTCGCGCGGCTCGAGGACTTCTTCAACGCCACGTTCGAACGCCGGTACCTCAAGCTGCCACTAGCCGGCGAGGTGGACCCGATGCCGTGGCCGAGCGGATACTGGCCGACCCACCTCGACGGCATCAACCACGAATGGAGTTCGGGCAGCGCGAGTCCCGCCGAGAAGTACGCGCGTGCGTTCGGACTCGACACACAGACGTTCATGAACGGAGTGTCTGAGGTGAACGGCGTGCTCTCGAAGAAGAGTCGGAAGGCGTGCACGACCAACGAAGACTGCACCGCACTCAGCGACGGCAGCGTGTGCGGCAAACGCAAAGGAGAGCTCAGCGGGTACTGCATCCCAGGCTGGTTCGGTCTGTGCCACGCGTGGGCTCCGGCCGCGATCCTCGAGCCCGAACCGAAGTGTTCGGCGGTCGTGAACGGCGTCGAGTTCAAGCCCATGGACATCAAGGCGCTGCTGACAGAAGCGTACGACGGGAGCGACATCCCGACCGTGTTCACTGGCGCGCGCTTCAACGGCGTGGGGAACGAGACCCGCGATCAGTTCGGCAGACACCCGGACCCGCGCTACCGCGACCTCGGCGCGGGCTTCTTCCACATCGCGGTCGCCAACCTCCTCGGCAGACTCAAGAAGTCGTTCATCGTGGACGCTGCGGCGGGGAGAGAGGTGTGGAACCAGCCTGTGCGTGGCTACAAGATCCTCGAGGAGACGCCGATGACGCTCGAGCACGGCGCGACGACGCACTTCGGGGTCAAGACGTACCCTTTCAACGCGGCGGCGACGTCGCTCGTGTACGTCGTGACGCGCTTCACGTGGGTCGTCGAGGCGCTCGAGGACGGAGCGCTCGTGCTCGCGCAGGATCCGTCGCGGTACACCAAGTCGGCGGACTACTCGTACCTCCTCGAGCTAAACGAGGAGAACGAGATCATCGGCGGCGAGTGGGTCGACAAGTCCCTCTCGGAGCACCCGGACTTCCTCTGGTTGCCGCAGCGCAAGCCGTCTCTGGACACGGTCTCGAAAGCCGGCGTCTCGTACAGGAACGTTCGTCAGCTGCTCGAGAGCTCCATCAGCGGCGACTGCATGGATGGCGGTGGTGGCGGCAGTGGCCCAGGGAAGGTCTCCGCTCCCGATCTGTCAGGCCAGAGCGAGTGAGGCGAGCGTGCGAGCGGCTCGATCTCGGTAGCGTTGAGTACGTGTGAGTGTTTCAATGTGCGTGCAAGAGCGTCGGTGATGTGTTGAGTGCGAAGAAGGCGAGTGGTTGACATCCCCACGCTCGATGGGACCGACGCGCGAGTCGCCCGCTGAGTTCTCGCAAGCCTGCTGCTGCCGGCAGAGCTCTCTGGACCTGTGCTGCTGCTGATGATGACGATGCAACAGATTCCACCTCCTGCACTCCGTCATCCGTTCCGAGTCGTCAGCGTGTCGTGGTCGCTTCGGAACGGAGGAGACGGTCGCAGTCTGCAGGAGGACAACCGGGTCGTGGCGCTCCGCGTCCCGCTCGAGAAGGCCGACGTGAGCGAAGTGTACCCCGGTGCGTGCATGCTCCTCGCGGCGCTGTAGCTGCTGTCCGACCTCGAGTTCTGGCTTCGTTCTGGCGACGCAGCCCTCGACCAAACGCGACGCGTGTGTATTGCTCTCGTTATCCGCTCGCTCTAGCACTCCACCGGCACGATCTCCTCCTCGTCCACGAGTAGCGCGTAGCTGTAGAACTGGAGGTACTGCGAGAAGAAGGCGCCTTCGAGCGAGATGACGACGCGGAACGTGTGGTTCTGCCACGTGAAGCTGAACTCGCTGCCCGCGTCCCAGAGGATGTCCGTCACGCTGCGGGTCTGGTGTAGCACCTCGCCGTCGAAGATGATGGAGCGGAAGCCGCCGCGCAGCCCGTGCTGCAGCTCCACGCAGTGCTTATCCTCCGGACCGTCCACCTCCAAGATCCACCACACCTGCTTCCACGGGAACGTGAAGAGCAGTGCGCTCGCCGAGTGCTTGATCTCCTCGAGCGTCACCTTCCACTCCACCTCGCCGTCCTCGAGGCTGAGCACGCCGCGACGGGACAGCGCGACGCTGTCGCGGCCCTGCGACGAGGTCGCCAGGACGCCGCGCTGCTCGAAGATCTGCACTTGGAGCATCGTCTCCTCTGCGAGGATCGTGCGGCACGTCTCGTCCGGGACCTTGAACCACGTGCGGTTCGGGTGCCCGACGCTCACCCAGCTCGGCGGCATGCAGTACAGATTGTACAGGTCCTCCGAGATGCGGAGGAGCGTCCGGTTGTCCATGTCACCGCGCCGGTCGAGCAGGATCCAGCCCTTCTCCTTCGACAGCCGCACGTACGTCTCTTGTGTCCGCGGGAGCGTGTACTCCATCTCGGCCGCGAAGATCGTGTTCGCGAACAGGTACTTGACCACCTCGCTGTTCGGCTCCGGCGACAGCAGCACCTCCTTCTTCTCCGAGATCACGCGGTAGTAGAACTTGCCGTTCTTCTTCTCCGGGTCCTCGTCCACCGCCTCCAGCACCTTGTCGCCGCTCGGAGTCTGGTCGAAGAGCCACCCGTTGCCGTTGCCAGTGCCCGGGGTCTGCAGCGCCTCGCTCGCCACCTTGATGTATGTGATCTTGCTCCCCGGTGGTGTGTACTGGAGGCAGCTCTCGAACACGCTCCCGACCGCCATCGGCGCGACGCCGGGGAGCCGCGGGCACTCGAAGTCTGGAGCCGACCGGAGATACACCGGCACCATCACGCGGTAGAACTTGGGGAGATCGCGCGTGACGGCGAAGCCCTGCACCTGCTCGAGCACGAGGTGGTACGGCGCCTGCGGCTTGCGCTCGCAGATCCACCCGACGTCGTGCCGGAGCTTCACGAACGCGATCTCCGGCGCTGCCGGCGCGTCGTCAGCCGACGCCAGTGCGAGAGTGGGCGACGGAACCAGTCGCTCGCTGCACTCGATGAGCGTCCCGCTGAGCCGCTTCCGCCGGGACGACGGACTCGCGGGCGACTGCCCTTTGCCCGGTGTTCGCGCGCCAGATCGCGCGAACGATGGTGTGGGCAGCACCTCGACGTCCTCGAGCACGCGGTAGAAGAGCCGCTCGACCTGCCGCTCGGCGGGCTTCGTGATCGGCTCCAGCACCACTTGGCCGTCCATCGTCGTCTCGAAGATCCACCCGCCGTGGCACGACGTGTACGCCGGGATCTCCTCGCCGTCCGGGTCGACGCTGTTCCCCGTGTCGCCGAGCCCGCCGCCAGCGCTGCTCTTCCGCTCGATGTCACCACGCGGACTGCCGCCGGCTCGCTGGGACTGGTGGTGGTGCGTCTGGAAGCACGCGCAGTGGCTGTTCTTGTCGCGACACACGCGCACGTACGTGATCTTGCTGCCCGGCGGCGTGAACCGCTGCGACGCCTCGACGACCGAGTGCAGCTTGTAGCCTTTGCCTGCGCGCTGCGCCATGATGTTGGGCGCCACGCGGATGCCGACGGGGATGCGCACGACGTAGAAGAAGTGGCCGTGCTCGACCTGCGGCTCGTTCGCGAGGCGCTCGAGCACCTTGATGCCCGAGTTGAGCGTCTCAAAGAGCCACCCGTCCTCGTACGCGAGCTTGACGAACATCACCGAGCTCTGCGGGCAGCGATAGAGCTGGCAGCACTCGATGATCTCCTCGGCGTTCTTGAACACGTGGCGCGAGATCACGGGTGCCAGCAGGTCCGGCGCCTTGCGCAGCTCGATGGGCACGAGCACGCGATAGTAGAAGCGTCCGGCGGCCTCGAACGCCTTGGCGTCCGGGCGGCGCGCGGCCGCCGCCTCCTCCTCGTCGTCGCCGTCGTCGTCCGCTTCGTCCTCGCTCGCGGTCGGCACCGCGGTGACGCGCGCGAGGAAGACCGTCTCGCGTCGCGGGAGCACCGGCACGACGTTGTCGCGGAAGCTGCCGGCGCGCGGCAGCGGCGCCGCCGCCTCGCTGCTCGGGTCCGAGATCGAGAGGATCATGTACGCGTTCTCGATGTGGCGCAGCTGCACGAACCACGTGACGGCGTTCTGCGAGCCGAAGAGGCACTGCAGGCGTCCGCTGCTGGCCACCACCTCCTCCGGCATCTTCTTGACGCTGAACGCTGTCGGCGTCACGCCCGTGAGCTTCACTCGCACTCCCGCTAAGCGCACGTCGGTGCCCGGCTCAGCACGACGACGCACCGTTCGGGTCGTAGACCGAGTTGCGCCGCGACACGGACGACGACCGCCCGCCGTGCTTGGCGATCTCCTGCACCACCACCACGTCCGCGTCGCCGTCGCGCTCGCCCGCGCTGAATACCAGTGCATAGAGCTTCGACTCCTTCAGCACGCGGTAGAACGTGTGCTCGGGGATGAGCGCGCGCCGCAGCGCTCGCGCCACGTCGTCGTCGTCGTCGGCGGTGCTGTTGTTGTTGTTGTCGCTAGGCGTTTCGCCCGCGCCGCCGTTGCCTTCGGGGCCAGGCGGCGCCGTAGGTGCGTTTGCGGTGTCGGCGCGCGGTAGCAGGCGCGCGTAGTAGGCGGCGCGGCCTGCGCCAGCGGTGGCGGCGGTGCCGCGCTGCTCCATTCTGACCCCCTCGCGCTAAGTTCGCACAGTTCGCACACTGACTGACGTAGGTTCGCGCCGGAAACCGATGCGAAATTTGGAATATAGACGTCAAAGAATGATCGAATTTGAAAACTAGGAGCTCTAAATAGAGTGAATTTGTGAACACAATGTGGATTGTGCTCTATATCCATGGAATAGATGAGAAAGAAGCGAACATTTACGGATATAGGAGTACGACATATCCTAGAGATCCGTGCGAGGTCCCGACGGGATGCTCGCGGGCTTCTTGTCGCCGGCGTCCTGGCCCATCGCGGCCGAGATGTCCATGTCCTGCATCACCTTCGTGAGGTTCTCGTCCTGCTGTCGTTCCTTGGCCGCCTGCTGCTCGCGGATGCGCGTGAGCAGGTCCGGGAGGTACTCGTCCTCGTACTGCTTCGCGGCCGCGTCAATCGCCCCGAAGAGCTCCGGCATGCCCTCGCCCGTCGCCGCCGAGACGCCGACGGAGCTCAGGTTGTTGTAGAACTCCTCGAGCACGAGGCTCAGCGAGCGCGAGAGGTTGCTCATGTAGCTGTCGTCCTGCACCTGGTCGAGCGCGCTCTGGAACGCCTCGAAATCCGTCATCCACTCGCGCGCGAAGTCGTGGCGCAGCACGTCGACCTTGTTGAATGCGACCACGAACGGCAGCCGCAGCTTGTACAGGATGCTGCACGCGTACAGCATGTTGGACATGAACGTGTTCGGGCTCGCCGTGCGTGGCGTGTCCACGACATAGACGATCACGGATGGGAACGTGGACGCGAGCGACTCGGTGATGATCTGGCCGGACGCCGACCACGTGAACGCCTCGATCTGCCCGGGCGTGTCCACCACCGCGTAGCTGTTCCGACCAAGCAGCTCGTCAGCTCCTCCTCCCCTCGCCGTCACGGCGTCAGATCTAAGAGCACGGCAGTCGTAGAACGTACTCGATCGAGTCGCTGCGCTTGGCGATGAGGTCGATGACCTGGTCGAAGCGCGTGGCGAAGAGGTTGAGCGACGTCATGATCGCGCCGTTCGGGCCGAGCCCGTACTCGGTCATGACCTGCTTGTAGTCAACCGTGTCGCGGATGTCGATGTTCGCCGTGTACCCGGTCTTGCGCACCGCCGGGTCGAGGTTCACGATGTAGTTGCGCATGCCCGTCTCCAGCCCGTACGTCGCGATGCGCTGTTCGCACGCGCACGCGCACGCAGTGAGATCTCCACACACACGCTCACATCCGTGGTCGACGCACTCCACCCAACCTGCATGAGCGTCGTCTTGCCGCTGCCGGCCATGCCGATGACCATCACCGTCACGGGCTTCGGGTACATCTTGGGCATCGCCGCGTCCGCTGCGAGCTTCTCGTAGGTGTTTGGCGCGGCGGGCGGCGCAGCGGCAGCGGCAGCAGCGGCGGCGGCGGGAGGGACGTCAGCCATGATCTCGCCGATTCAGGAATGGCCACGAGCAAGCACGATACACTTCGATTAAGTGCGATATCGTCAATGCACCTGGCTCTAGGACAGAGATCCAAGGCGAACCTCTGGGCCAAGCCAGCGATTTCTTTGAGCTGCTTCCTTCTAGGTGGTTGACACTCGCGTCCTCCAGCACCACCGCCGTCGTCAACGTCGTCGACCTCTCCAGCCACTGAGGCGAGCGGTCTGGTTGAGTCCGTCGCCAAGTTCGCAGATTCTGTTCGCATCGTTCGTTTGTCTCCTGGATCGCGAGCGTCAAGATGAGCGCGATGCCAGTCCAGTGTGTGTGGGGCCTTCTGAATCGAGTTCGAGTCACGTGGACGCACGGTCAGTTCGCCGACGATCAGTTCACCAACAATCAGGAGAATCACTACAAGCTGGCGCTGGCGCATCTTCGAGAGAGGACCGTCGCCTTCCTAGTGCCGCCCCGTTAGCGGTGTTCGAGAGCAGTCTCCAGTACACTAGAGATGATTCATAGTTCACAGTTGTTTCGGTTGCCAGCCGCGCTCCGTCGCCAGGAGGAGAGCAGGAGGGTCCCACGCAGACGCTCTAAAACACAAAGTTCTCGTACGTGCGCAGCGCCTGCTGCAGCTTGTACGTCACCTCCACGGCCGTCGGGCGCAGCACCGGCTCCAGCTCCGTGCACGCCGCCGCCAGGTCCACGAGCGCCTGTGGGGCATTCGCAGACAGCTCCACGCGCAAGTGACCCTGCGCCACGAGCTGCAGCAGCGCCGCGTCCGTCACCGAGCCGAGTCCAAACGACGAATCCACCTCCCCGATCGCCTCGTCCGAGGGCTCTGGAAGCGTCAGGAGCTTCGAGTGCTTCGCGAGCGCGTACGGCAGCAGGTGCGAGTCGAGCTCCGAGAGCACGACGCCGAACGAGAACACGTCGGCCTTGTCGTCGTAGCGCTCACCCATGATCACCTCCGGCGCCGTCCACAACGACGCGCCGACACTCTGAACCGAGGTCGCCGTCGCCGCGGCATCGCTCCGCGCTCTCGAGACGCCAAAGTCCGTCAACTTGGCGTTGAAGTCTGTGTCGAGCAGCACGTTCCTGGACTTGAGATCGCGGTGCAGCACCGTCGGCTGCAGCGAGTGTAAGTACGACAGCGCGTGCGCGACGTGGAAGGCGATCTTGATCTTGTCATGGTCGAAGCCGTGCGGGCGATGCTCATCCACCTCGAAGCGGGTGAGCAGCGCGCGCAGGTCGCCGCCGTTCATGAACTCAGACACGACGCAGAGGTCGTTCAGCGAGTCCCACGCGACGCCGACGAAGCCCACGATGCGCGGGTGCTCGAGCGCCGCGAGCAGCTTCGCCTCGGCGAGGAACGCGCCGACCTGCTGCAGGTCGCTGCGCGCGCGCGGCAGCAGCATCTTGACGGCCACGCGCTGCTCCAAGTACGCGCCGGCGTACACTTCACCGAACCCGCCTCTGCTCACGAGCGGCCCCACGTCAACCTTCTCGAGCGGGATGCGGAGTGCCACGACCTGGTCATCCTCCCACAGGCTGCTCACGCCCGCGCCCCTGTCGTCCGAGCTCGACCTGTCGCGCTTGGTCTCGCTGTCGTCCTCGCCCGGCCCCTCGTTGTCGTGTAGCCTCCGACCGGCGGCTCCGGTGACCGAGAGCGCGTCCGACCGGAAGTACCCAGCGTACGCGTCTCCGCTGTACGGCGTCTCCACCGGGTGCAGCTCGAAGTCCTTCTTGGTGGTCGCCAGTCGCTGCAGCCGCTTCTTACGGTGCACACGGAACGCCACGCCGAGTAGCAGCAGCAGCGCCGCCAGCGCCGCCAGCGTGATGCCCACGATCGCGCCGATGCCCAGCGCCGCCGAGTCGCCGCCGACGCCTGCGCCAGTGCCGCTCACCAGCAGCGGCGCGCCGGAGCCGTCGCCGGCCTCGCTCGACGTCAGCGGCGGAGGGAAGCGGTCGTCGAACTCGGAGCCGGCGCCGTCGGTCGTCGTCGCCATTATCGTTTGCGTTGTTATTCGATTAGCGGCTGTCTACTGGCGCTGAATCGGAAATAATCGAAGGGGTACGGCACATTGCAACACTTGACTCCTTCCAAGTGCTGGCATCGTTGTGCTTTGCTGTCGAGGGAGCTGCCTACACCTGCACCTGGATGGACGATCCCGTGCGGTTCCTAGCACTGTAGTGTATTGCTGGAACTGGAGCTGTAGTCGCCCACACGCCGACATGCGCACCAAGTGCCGACAGTTCTTCTGAGTGCCGCCGAGCGCCGCCGAGGACATCTGAGGAGGCAGCAGATCTACACATCCAGGGAGCCCCAGAGGATAATGTGGCTCGGGCGAGAGCCTGAATCGGGATGTGGAGCGCATACGGAGTATGCGATTCGCGCCGCATCAGTTCTGCTGAGCCTCCTGGTCGCAGCGCGTTCGACGACAGCATCAAGCTTACGTCCCGATAATTTCGGCGCCGCACAAGCAGCACAGCAGCCTTCTGTCGCTGCTGCTCACTGACCATCGTGAGTATGTGTGCGCGTGCTCGGCATTTCCGCCGAGGCAGTCGGCGCTCCGGAAGGGACTCGCGCGAGGCAGCGCCGACACCACCTCGACATCCGAGTCGCTGCAAACTTGTGTTGAGTGCTGCCACACACCGCATGCCACGCGCTCGCCCCCACAACCGAGTCCCGAGCACTGCTCGCTCGATGTCGAGTCGCGCTTCCTCGCCAGTCCAGCAAAGGCGAGGATCGGCCATGATTATGGGCGACACATTCGGTGCGATGTCAATCAGCCAGCTGGCAGTCCTCGATGCCAGTTGGCGAGTAAACCGTCGATTTTTTATCTAAAACGAGTCGCTTTTACTTATTCAGCGGGTAAACCTTCACCTTTTGACGCAATTCATCGCAGAATACTAAAACCACCTCTGATTAGTAATTCATCACCTCTTCTGCGAGTCCATGCGGATCAAGGGAGAAGACTTTCGTTGTCGCGTCGCGAAAGTGTGACCACCGAATGCCAATCGCTGGGGTCGCCGGCGTGCTCGAGCAGCTCCCACACGCCCCCACCTGCGACTTCCTCATTCCCGAATCCGCGCGCTCGCTCCCAGCACTCACTCGCCCCGCTTCTTCCCACACGCAAAGATGAACGTGTTCGCCACCACCAGCGCGCTCGTCCTCGCGTCGCTCAGCGCCGTCGCCGCGCACGGCAACATCGTGCAGCCGGCGGCCACGTGGAAGCAGGGCTACCCGGCGAACGGCTACGTGAGCGAGATCAGCAACACGCTCTGGGGCGACATGGACGGCAGCAAGTACGGCTACGGCCCGGAGGGTGCCGTCAAGTACTTCAAGACCAACTTCCCGGACTCGGGCGTCTCCACGCTGCGCGATCTCATCATGGAGAACCAGAAGATGTACGCCGACGACATCGACAAGACTTGCGGCTACACGATCAAGGACGAGGCCAAGCGCGTGGCCATGCCGAGCACGGTCGAGTTCTCCGGCTTCTCGCACCCGGGTCCGTGCGAGCTCTGGTGCGGCGACAACAAGCTTGCGTTCGACTACGACTGCCAGACCAAGTACCCGACCGGCAAGGTGCCCGTGGACGCCTCCAAGTGCG
This sequence comes from Globisporangium perplexum, assembly GCA_023333865.1. NCBI lineage: Eukaryota > Oomycota > Peronosporomycetes > Pythiales > Pythiaceae > Globisporangium > Globisporangium perplexum. The sequence continues at coordinate 11,343 of JAASFS010000063.1, read as the reverse complement.
CCGGCGCCGACAAGTTCTCCATCTACTGGCTCGGTGTGCACGGTTCGCCGTGGCAGGTGTACAGCAACTGTGTGTACCTGACGGGCGGATCGGGCGGCTCGACGGGTGGCTCGAGCTCGACGCCGAAGCCGGCGACCACGACGAAGCCGGCGGCGACTACGACGAAGCCGGCGGCGACCACGACGAAACCGGCGGCGACCACGACGAAACCGGCGGCCACGACGAAGCCTGCGGCGACCACCGCGAAGCCGGCGACCACAACGAAGCCAGTGGTGACCCCGGCGCCTGTGGCCGATGATGCCGACGACGAGTACGCCACTGACGCACCGACTGCGTCGACGCCCTCGCCGACGAAGAAGTGCACGCGCCGCATCCGCCGCAACTAAGCAGCAAGTGAAGTGATAAACACTTGGCAGCAGTAGTGCTGGTGTCCGCTCACTCTGAACATGTTAACGTATGCGCACAGTTCCGTACATCGTGATCAAGAGCTACTGCTGTCAGGTGCGCGTTGGAGCGCATTGATACCAATAGCTGCTGCAGCTGATGCACTTATCAGTACGACCAGCGACCTAGTCAAAGGGCACGATGAGTAGCTCGATCTGACAGCAGCTACTGCGGGTTGGCACTCCGCGCCTCAAGGCGGGCGTGACGTACAAGTACCAGACGTTGAAAGGAGAGGAACTGTTCTGGATACGACCTCAGCAACTCGCCTCGTAGACAACGGCGAACTGCCGCGGTCGTTACTCACGACCTGCGTGACCGCAGACTGGAGTACGATTTCGTGGACGAACTGCAATGACGGGACAAGCTGGTATGCACGCTCCCCTCCGAACTCGATTGATAGTCGATGAACAACAACGGCGTTCTTCGATTTGTTCATGGCGCAAGCACGTAGCAATGCACGTCACCGAGATCAATTCAGGCTCGCGGAGGTCACACCGTGGCAGCGCCATTGCTCGAGACGTTGCGGTTCAGCCAACACGTGCCACCGTCCTCGAGAACTCTGCACACGAAAGATTCCAGTACCAAACCCGCAACTGTTCTGATAAGTTCACTGTTCCCGAGCTTGTCGGTGTCGAGTTGGAGAGCGATAGAGTGAGCTCAATGTGCGGTGGCAATCGGATGGGCACTAGCTTGTTTGATGAAACGAGGTCAGCTTTCTCAAGTCGAAGTGACTCGAGGAGGAGTCACAGTGTAGATGCCTCACCGTTTTGCTGGCACGCGATCTACTTGTGCGACGATTGAGAGACGTATCGACAGAGTCATGCTTCCGCTTGGGCGTGAATGACCTGGATGAAGAGGCTCTAGGTTCTGTATGCACGCGCTAGGTATTCACCATGGAAGTGCTGGTGTCGTGTTTGCTCCAGTCGAAGCGACGATCTCATGAGATCAATCGTCTTGAGCGTGCCACGGCTAGAGTTCATATAAGAATGGAGTGCATTAGTTGAACAAGGAGAGCGGGATCGCTGGTTCAATCGTCGAAGCGGTGACGACTCTGTAGGGATGATTTCGAGTCGAAACAAGAGTTAGCACTGCACTTCAATGCGTGGCTACTTTGACAACATCGTACTCCGACACAATGAAAACGAGTGGTTCGTGCTGACAGACTGGAGACATCACAGTGTGACGGAGTCGCAACGATCGGTATGTGCAATGCCACCATGATCGAGAAGCAAATCTAGGCTATGTCTTGAAGGATTCCTGTGGCAGTGTATCTGTGTATCTGTGTATCTGTCGGTGCGATATCCCACGTCGACCAGCTTTCATCTTCACGCTCGCCAGCGTCCGCTTGGAGTTCGACTCACAATGTACAAAGCGTAGAGGCGAGGTAGCTCCATGAGTTCGAGTCACCCGAGCGCTCGACGCCGAGTTTCTCGAGAAGCGTCGCCAACTCCGGCCACGATTCTGCATTGGCATGGCGTATGAGTGCCGTCACGGCCGTGTGTGGTGATTGTCGCTGTGTGTGGCGAGGGCGTTCAGTCCACCGATTGGCTTTGCGAGATTGCTCCAGTCGTCAGGCGCTTGCTGAGTCGAGTGGATCTCGCGAGGATCGTTGACGCGATTATGCTGGTGTGTCGACGGGCAGAGAGCAATCACCCGGCGGAGCTTCTGCGCTTCGGAATGCTTGGGCGTACACGGGGCACTGTGCGTTGCAGGCAGAGAGGCAACACACAGGCAAGCCACTGAGTGAATCACGAACAGCAGCAGCAGCAGCAGCAGCAGAGCAATGGAACTTGCATGTTTTGGTGTCCGAAGGCGCCAGGCGTATCGACTAATCAAACCCGCGAGTTCGTTGTGTCTGTCGGCGGAGACCGTGTGCATGGTGCCGCCGCTAGCTCGTTCCTTGTTCTCCCTCTCTCTCTCTCTCTCTCTCTCTCTCTCTCTACCTATCTATCTATTGGCGGACACCATGTTGCAGAGTTCCCTTTCACGGCAACACGACGCAGACTCCATCGCTATCGCTATCACTATCGCTATCAGTATCGTGGAATTTGTGCCCGACTGCCGTTGCGTGTCATCAAGAAATGCTGCGTACTTAGCCGGAGGGTCTCAGTTCGACGTGATTAGCAAATCCAAATACCTTGAAGCTGACACCCTCGACAGATGCAATACAATCCGCTCTATATGACATATTTACCTTTGTAGATCTGATACAAATACAAGTTTCCACATGAAGCGATCGTGCAAGTGCTCTTCGAAGATCTGATATTCGCGTTTTGAGAGGTGAGATCAGAGACTTTGCTGCACTAGGAGAGTCCAGTGCGCTGACGCAACATGTCGAATAAAGGAGATGGGCTTAGTTCGTGTGGTGCACACCAGTACGCTCATGGCGTGACTTGCTTCCAGTATGCATCCCTGCTCAGTGTAGGTGAGTGAGTAGCACTGACAGACCGACTTGCGGGCGTCTGCCGCACCACATGCACACACGGGAGCGACTCGCGCGCAAGTGACCGTCTCCATCTCCCCGCCTGCCCGCCTGCCCGCCGCGCCGCGCCGCCTGCCCGCGCGCCTTCCGCCTTCCCTCGCTCGCCGTTTCTCGTCTAGCAGCCGCCCGACAGGCGCTTCTCGTCATCGCACACAGACAGACAGACAGACACACACACAGACTCGGATGCGCTGCGCCACCACCGCCGCAGCTGCGTCGCGGTTGCTGCTGCTGCTGCTCGCGGCAGCGCCGCCAGCGACGCGCGCGGAGCTGGACGTGCCCGCGCTGCTCTACAAGGGCCGCGCGGCGGGCAAGAGCACCCCGCTGACGCTGCTGCCAGACCCGCTGCCGGCGTCGCTCGTCGAGCGCCTCAAGGGCACCGGCGCGGAGAAGGCGCCCGTGTTCGCACAGCTCTCGCCGCCGCTGCAGCGCGCGCTGCTCTGGGACGTCGGGCTCGTGCTCGCGTCCGACAGCTCACGCTACGTGCAGATCAAGACCAAGTGCGGCAAGACCATGAGCGACATCTTCGTCCACAAGGACACAGTGCGTCGGGTCGCCGGCTGCTCCGTCGAGGTCTGCAACGGGCAGATCCTCGAGTACGCGTCCCCGAATTGCTCCGCGGACGCGATCGTGTCTGAGACGCGGTGCGCAGTCACGAAGTCGGACCCGGCGCTCGCGAGCGCCGCCGTGCTGCCCAACAGCACGATGTGGTCCGTGGAGGGCAGCGTCGAGGACTCATACAACTTTCGGGTGTACAAGTACGACACGTCCGTGAACTCCACGATCGCCAAGTCCGAGCTGTACACGATCTACCAGACGCCGGACTTCCCGCTCCGGGACGAGAGCACGTGTCCGAACAAGGCGACGGTGTTCGTCGTGCCGTGCCAAGTGATCTCGGAGAACAGCACGACTTCGACTGGCGACTGGTGCACGCCGTCATCGGGCTACGTCGTGGACCTGTGGGTGATCGAGGAGGTGAACTCGGCGGTGCGCGAGGCGGACCACAGCAAGTGGGTGCAGACCTCGACGATCTTCATCGCGTTGTTTGGGCTCGCCTGCCTCGTGAGCTTCAGCTTCGCGTACATCATGTGGCGGAATCGCACGCTCAAGTCCGCGCCGACGCCTGCGCACTACGCCGTGCTCGACAACAACGGTAACACATTCATCGGCGTGCTCACGCCGGGCACGGTCGCGGCAGGTAACAGCTCTGGCGAGCCGGCATCGCGAAGTTCGCAGCTGCTCGCGATCGACCGCGCGAACGAGGAGTATCTGGCCAAGTCGAGCGAGCTCGTGGAGTTCATCGACGATGAGGAGCTGCTCGTGCGCAAGATCGACTACGACGCGCTCAAGTTCGACCGATTGATCGCGAAAGGCGCGAACGGCGAGGTGTGGTGCGGCGAGTACGCGGGACAGTTCGTGGCGATCAAGCGGCTGCTCACAGACATCCGCAGCGACGTGCGCGCGATCGAGATCTTCTCGCGCGAGATCCGGTTGGGCTCGTCGCTCGAGCACCCGAACATCGTGCGCTTCATCGGACTGTCGTGGCGGTCGCTGGCGGAGCTGAGTATGGTGTCGGAGTTCCTCCCCATGGGCGACCTCGCGCACTTCCTTGTGTCCAATGAGAGTCGCGCGCTGACGTGGAAGCACGAGAAGCTGAGCCTCGCGTCCGACATCGCCAAGGCGCTCGTGTATCTGCATTCGCTCGTGCCGGTGATCATCCACCGCGACCTCAAGTCGCTCAACGTGCTGCTCACGGCGACGTTCGAAGCCAAGCTGAGCGACTTTGGTCTGAGCCGCGAGCGGTCGTTCGAGGAGACGATGACGATGGGCGTGGGCACGTTGCTGTGGACAGCTCCAGAGGTGCTGCGCGGCGACCGGTACTCGGAGAAAGCCGACATCTACTCGTACGGCATCGTGTTGTCGGAGCTCGACACGTGCCTACCGCCGTACAGCCTGAACGACGAGGTGGGGCGACTGCGGTCGAAGAACATGGAGCTGCTGCCGCTGATCCGGAACGGCAAGATCGCGCCGCAGTTCCGTCCGGACTGCCCGCCGGCCGTGCTCACACTCGCGCAGGCGTGTCTGAACCAGGACCCGGAGAAGCGTCCGAACGCGATGCAGATCGTGTATATGCTGCAGTCCAAGGTCTCCATGTCGCTATGAGGAGACCCAGGCGCGGTCACAGTGAATCGAAATTTATTAGCTGCGAGGGGATCTGCACGCGTGTTGCTTCTCGATCTTGTTCATCATGTGCTGGTGGCGAGGTGGAGTGAGGTGGGTCAAGTTCGAAGTGAGGATCGAGTTCGAAGCGAGGATTGAGTTCGAAGCGGTGGTGTTGCGAGCGCCAAAGCTCCAAAGTCCAAGCCGACCAAAGCTCCAAGTCGACAAAATTCAGGTTTGGATATGAACATATTCAAGTTTAGATTTGGACATATTCAAGTCACGATGGTCACGACTGCGTCGGGTGCTCGAAAATAGCGCGTCGGGTTCCGCCAAATCATAGTTTCCCGCTCGAAACCCGACGCCATAAATCATCGGACAAAATCTGACAAACTCGAGCAAGATAAAAGCCAGTGATATTGGTTTGAGTGTTTTGAGTCAACCGATAGGTGGGGCGAACCCGCGCGACACTGAGCGCGCGCTCAGTTCTTCCGCCCACATGCGATCTGTTCGCGCTCACTGCTCGCTACACCCGACAGGTCAAGTGCTCCACTCGCGCTCACTCGTGGCGAGTTTTGCTGTAGTTCATGTGCTCGCAGGACAGTGGATATGAAAGCGTTCGGATCGTTGATTGTGAAGGAAGAAAGCCGACAAAGACATGAAATTGACAGGCAGAGCGCTCTACTTTCACTTTCGTCGCGTGCCGGCGCTCGTGGCGCTGGATGGCCAGTCATTTGCTCCGTTGTCTTGCTCGGCTCCAGGACTCCGGGACTCCAGACGACTGTGCGAGCATGTGTGCTCGCGCTGCGATTTGCTTTTGCTTGGGGACTTTGCAAAGTCAACTGCCATCGCTCGCACTTTGTATGCGTCGTGTTTTCGAATGTGGCACGGGTAGACGATTCGGACCTCTCCCAGATCATCCAGCGGGTACGCTTTTCCGACAACACATACCTCTTCAATACGTTCATATCGACTTGTACATTCTGATAACACAAAGTGCTATCATGCCTCTTTGATTCACACTCCTGTCTAATACGACTGTGTCATTATATAATGGCTTATATGAATGGAAGTGGACAGTCGATCTCGCGGGCAACGACGAAGCGGGATCGGCGGCCACTCTGTCAACCTCACTCTCAAGCCCACAAGCACGCGAAGCGCGAACGTGCGGGGTCCAGCGCACGCTCCGCGCTCAGCGATCTGCTTCCCTCACTCACACACACGGCGACGACGGCGGCGCCAAGCAAGCGAGTTCCTCGGACGCGCGCGCAGGTCACCAGACGCGAGTGAGCGAGACAAGATGGTGACGCGCGAGCTGGCGGAAGGCTCCGGCTCCGGCTCCTCGATGCCGACGAAGAACGTGACGGCGCCGGCGGACTCGGAGGGGCTCCAGCCGCGGGTGGCGGGGAATGCCGGAGGGGACGCGAAAAGCAGCAGCAGCGGCGGCGCGGGCGGCGGCCAGCGCTACGACCTGGTGGCGGGCGTGACGGCGGTGGCGGTCGTGATCATCGTGGCGCTGCTCGTCGTGATCCGGCGCAACAGCAAGCGCTCGGCGCGCATGCAGCGCGACGTGTACAAGAGCAGCTCGGAGGAGGACGTCGGCGTGCGCGCGTCGGCGAGTAGCATGAGCAGCACGTGGAAGGCCGGCACGAGCAGCAGCGGCACGCGGCACACGCAGCACACGCTCGCGCGGCCGTCGTCGCTGGCGTCGCCCACGTCCACGGGCAGCACGGCCGACGTGAGCACGGGCGGCAGTGACACGCAGACGCTGAACGCCATCTGGCGCGACCCGGCGGTGGCGGCGGCGCGGCTGCCGTTCGAGGAGATCCGCATGCGGTCGCTGCTCTGCCGCGGCGCGTTCGGCGAGGTCTTCGACGGCTCGTTCCGCGGGCAGCGCGTGGCAGTGAAGCGGCTGCTGCCGGAGGCGCGGCAGAACATCGAGAACCTCGAGTACTTCCTGCTCGAGGTGCGCATGATGGCGTCGCTGCGGCACCCGCGCGTCGTGACGTTCGTGGGCGTGGCGTGGGACGCCATGAAGGACCTGTGCATCGTCACGGAGCTCATGGCGCACGGCGACCTGCGCAAGGTGCTCCAGAAGTGGAAGCAGCGCGGCGAGCCCACGGGCTGGGGCGACGCGCGCAAGCTGCGCATCGCGCTGCACGTGGCCGAGGCGCTCGCGTACCTCCACTCGCTCTCGCCCAAGCTCATCATCCACCGCGACCTCAAGTCGCGCAACGTGCTCGTGGCCGAGAACTGGGACGCCAAGCTCAGCGACTTCGGCGTCTCGCGCGAGAGCTCGTCGCAGGTCACGCGCACGCTCACGGCCAACATCGGCTCGTCGCTCTGGATGGCGCCGGAGGTGATGCTCGGCGAGAACTACGACGAGCGCGCCGACGTCTTCTCGTTCGGCATCGTGCTCACGGAGCTCGACACGCACGCGCTGCCGTACCAGAACGTGTCGACGCCCGACGGCCGCCGCCTGCCGGAGCCGGCGATCCTGCACATGGTCACCATGGGCTCCGTGCAGGCCGCGTTCTCCGACGGCAGCCGCGCCGACGTCGTGGCGCTCGGCGGCCGCTGCCTGTCGCTCGACCCGACGGCGCGGCCGAGCGCGGCGGAGCTCGTGCAGCAGCTCGGCGGCATGCTGCAGGCGCTGGCGGACGGCACCGCCGCCCAGTGAGCCGGGCGACCACGTGTGCGTGTGGATGTGCCAGCATATTTATCCCCGTCGACGTGCCGCGTGCCGAGCGCGGGACACCGTCGCCCTCGCCACATACAGAACGCAATACAACTCGTTGCCTTGTTCCCATCCATATCCACAAGTGTCGGAGGTGGAGCTCCAGGAGCTCTTCACGCGCGGCGGCGGCGAGCAGAGCAGGAAGCACGAGCTCAAGGTGACGTGTGCCGGTTAGCCAAGTTTCATAAAGAAGACACCAAGATACCAGATATTACATTTTTGCATTGCTCTGATCTTGAAGAGGCGCCGGCAACGCCAACTGACGTCGGCAGCGGCGACTTCCAGGCGCTCAGAGCGGAATCGGCGACGGCTCGAGGACGACGCTGACGCGACACACCCAACGTACGACCACCGCCGCCAGGACAAGGAGAAGGAACTCTACGGGACTGCTGCTGCGACTGCAAGTGTCATGGGGAACCGATGCTGCAAGAGGGCGGACGAGACGCTGGTAGCAAGCTCTGTCGGCGATCTTTCGATACGAGTGTCATTGCTCACCTGTGCGTGTGCGTATCTGGCAGGACAACGGCGAGGGATCGAATCCGTTCAAGCCGGATAACCGCAAGTGCACAGACGTGCTCTTCCTCCTGCTCTTCCTCGCGTTCTGGGTCGGCATGGTGATCATCGCGGGTGTGGGCTACCAGAACGGCGAGCCCAAGCGGTTGATCTACGGCACAGATTGGATGGGACGCACGTGCGGCGTCAAGGCGGACGCCAAGGGTGACGTGCCTGCGTATGACCTCATCCAGTACCCGTACTTGATCTACCCGCGCCTCAGCGAAGACCTCTTGGCGCTTCAGATGAGCGGCGACGCGTCCGCGATGTCGTTCACAGACACGTCGACGCTCAAGAAATTCTACGGTGTGTGCATCTCGCACTGTCCGATGACAAACGAGTCCACCACGGGCGTCTACGTGCACGCGTACATGGACTACGCGGCGAACAAGGAGTCCGTGAGCTCTCTGAACAAATCGGTGGGGGCGAGCGTCGAGGACGAAGCCGCCGGCTCGCCGTGGAAGCTCAGCGTGGACACCACCAACGTGCTCAACCGCTGCATGGAGCTGAGCAAGGTCGAGGTGCGCGTCGTCGCGCGTTGTGCGGACGAGTGCAGCGCGGCGGAAGAGGAATACTTCATTGCCGAGGGCATCACGACGCGGACGTGCGGTACGAGCTACACGCTCAACCCACTCCTGGACTGCAACGGCAAGGACTGCACGGAGGTGGTGCTCGCGGCGCGATCTAACTGCACGACGATCGAGATGTCCAAGCAGGAGAAGCAAGTCATGTCGGCGCGCCAGGATCCGGTGAACGACATGCTCAGCCGCAAGTGGAACATGGTCGCGCGCTGGATCGGCGACGTCGAGAAGGCGGCGTTCCCAATCCTGATCTGCGGCGGTCTCTTCGCGGTCGTGCTCGGCTTCGTCTGGCTTGTCATGCTGCGGTACTGCGCTGGGCTCTTCGTGTGGCTCGTGATCATCCTCATGTGCATCATGCAGATCGTGATCACGGTCTTCTGCGCCTTCGAGGGCGGCATCCTCACCAACACGCGCGTGACCGAGGCGATGGCCAAGATGGGCGTCTCGGAGGCCACGACGAGCTCCATGCTCAAGTCGTCGACGTCGTACATCAACGCGTCGGGCTTCCAGGTGACGGAGGACCAGGTGTACTACTGGTCGATCGCCTGCTACGTCATGATCGCGCTCGACGTCGTGCTGCTGCTCGTGCTCATTTTTATGTGCTCGCGCATCCGGATCGCGATCGGCATCATCCGAGAGGCGTCCAAGGCACTGCAAGCCATGCCGATGCTCACGCTCTACCCGCTCATCCCGACTGCGTTCGCGCTCGGACTCTTCGCCTACTGGCTCGTCGCCGCGGCGTACATCGCTACGTCGGCAAAGATCACGCTGCAGGACGTCGGCGCCGCAGCCACGAGTCTCGCGGGCCACACGCCGATCAAAGCGCAGGTGGACAACGACAGCGTCGTCAACTACCTGCTCATCTACCACCTCTTCGGGCTGCTCTGGACGAACCAGTTCATCCAGGCGAGCGCGTACACGACGATCGCCGGCGCCTTCTGCGAGTACTACTGGACGCTCGACAAGCGCCAGGTCCGGTCGCTGCCGGTGCTACGCTCCTGGTGGCGCGCGCTCCGGTACCACTTCGGCTCGCTCGCGTTCGGCAGCCTCATCATCGCGGTCGTGCAGTTCTTCCGCATCGTGCTCGAGTACATCGACCACAAGATGAGGTCGGCCAAGCAGGGCAACAGCGTCGTGAAGGTCGTCATGCTCTGCCTCAAGTGCTGCCTCTGGTGCTTTGAGAAGTGCCTCAAGTTCCTCAACAAGTACGTGTTACTGGGCGGAGCGCTGGGGTCGCCTCTGCGTCAGAATGTGTGTGTGTGCGTGAGCTGCTAATGAACTGCGCGAAATCGCTGCTCTGTGTGCCGCCAGGAACGCGTTCATCATCATCGCGATGAAGGGCAGGAGCTTCTGCCCGGCGATGCGCGACTCGTTCACGCTGCTCGTCGCGAACGCGGCGCGCGTGGCGACCGTGAGCATCATCTCGAGCCTGCTCATCGCGTTCGGCAAGGTCTTCATCGCGTGCTTCTGCATGTTCTTCATGTTCCTCTTCATCCGCCACCCGCCATCGCAGCTCCCGAGCTTCTTCTTCGGCGACCTCAAGGACATCTCGAGCCCGATCTTCCCCATGCTGGTGCGGCTCGTGCTCTGCGTGTAGTGACAAGTGGCTTGTCCTCTAGCGACGCCAAGCTGACGAACTGATCTGCCTGCGGCTCGCTCGTGCTGACTCAGCTCACGGGTCTGCTGGGCTACGCGACCGCGTCGTTCTTCCTCGACGTCTACGGCACGGGTATCGACACGATCCTGCTCTGCTTCTGCGAGGATTGCAACGTCAACAAGGGCACGGACAAGTATTACATGAGCGACGAGCTCTTCGCGTACATCGAGGGTCCGGCGAAGAAGAACGCGTTCCGCGCTTTCCAACCGAGCCGCGATGTGAGCGCGCACGCTTCAGCGGACGCCCTGACGCCATCGGCGATGGCGTCGGCACCAGGAACCACTCCCAAGACTGCAGCGCCGATCTTCCAGGCGTCCAGCCCCATGCAGAAGAAGTTCTGAGAGCGTCGCGCCGTCACTCACGCTGACCCACGCTGACCCACGCTCTCGACGAGACCCGAGAGGGACAGAACGTCTCCTGACAGACCAGTACACACTTTCATTCACACTGACGCACGGTGTCCTGCGTCGACACTGGTGCTACGACTTGCTGGTTGCTCTCACTCTCTGGAACTCCGACGTACTACTGTACCGGAGTCACTGCATCCCTGGTGCCGAACCAGCTCAGTACAAAGTGACTGAGATCACGCCAGCAGAGAGACGACTCGGGGCGCATTGACTTCCAACCTGTCGCTGCACATGCCCAGACGCTGCGGACAGTCCACGTGCCGTCGTCGACATCGTCGCTCGCGCTGCTGCTCTCGTCACCTGTAAAAACAGAGGAGTCGTCT
>JAASFS010000629.1:0-14245 GCA_023333865.1 Globisporangium perplexum | reverse complement strand
AGGGACTGGAACCGCAGCATACGAGGTGAGCAGGGCGGGAGGCTGCGCGGTCGTTCGCCGCAGCGGACAGCAGCACCGCCAGCAGCAGCAGCAGGAGACGCACCCCGACCATGAACTGCCGCACCGAGTTGATCTCGAGCGATTCGGCACCTCTGTTGTGGCTCACTCAGTGATACTCGTCGTACTTATTCGAGTTGGCACCTACGTCACACAACCGGATTCGAGCTGAAGCCGCCACGTCCATGACGCCGTCGTTGCCGTCGTTGCCGTCGGTGTCGGCGGCGCCGTCGTCCTCACCGTCGCTGACGCTGCACCCGCTGCCAGTCGACGCCGAGAGCGACTTCCAGCGCACGTCCCCAGCCGCCGCGGCGCGCGCGCAGGCGGCGTCCACAGCGGCGCTGCGCGTGGGCGGGGTCGTGCTGGCGACAGGTGCCGCGGGCTTCCTGGAGGCGTGTCTGCTGGTGGAGCGAAGGCCCATCCCGCTGCGCTTCGCTGCGCGCTATGCGTTCTCGAGCGTGCTACCAAGCGCCGTGTGGGCGAGTGCGCCGGCCGAGTGGGTCGCCGCCGCCAGCGGCGTCCCCGCGTCCGCGCTGCTGCTCCCGTCGACGCCGGCAGCAGCGTCTCCTCTTGCTGCTCCGCTCAGCGCTGCGCGCGCCAAGCGGCTGCTCGCGATCAAAACCGTGCGCTGCGCGCGGCAGGCGATCGGCAGCTACGCGCTCGCGTGGAGTCTCTGGCGCTTGTACGCTGCCGCGGAGGACAGTGAGCAGTGTAGAGCTGCTGACGCGGCGGTGGCAGCGAGCGAGTCTGCGGTCTTCGAGAAGGTCGTGCGGCTCGCGCCAGCCGACTCGCACCTCTCGGCCGCGACGAGGCAGAAGCACGGCGCGCACGTCGTGACGCTGCCGCTAAGCTCCGACGCAGCAGCGGACAGGCCGCACGCGAGCGCACTCGCGATCGACTGGCGAGCGCAGGGCCTCGTCGCGCGCGTGCCGCAGCGCCACCCGCTCTGCCGCACGTGCAATCAGGAGCCGCCCGCGCGCCTCAAGCTCGTCGAGGTGGAGCTGCAGGGGGACGCGGACTCGCTGCGAAGCGCGCGGCGCGTGGTCGCGAAGGCGACCTACGGTGCGTGCTGCTGGTGGTGCTGGTGGTGCTGGTGGAGCAGCTCGGCGCCCGCTCTGATCCGCTCTGCTCGCAGATCTGCTGGACGGCGAGGAGCTGCGCACGGTGGCGGTGCTCCCGGCACACCCGGTCGCTCCTCTCTCGGCGCTCGACGCCTTCGACGTCTGCGTGAACCCGCTGGCGGTCGTACTCTGCGCGCTCGCGACCGCCTTCGAGCTGCAGGAAGCGGAGCGCGCGGTGATCCTGAACGCGGACGGAGAGGAGGAGCACGGTGCGCTCAGCGCCGACCTCGCGCGGTCGTTGCTGTACCAGCACGGCGTGCGCGTGACCGCGACGACGGTGGACGAGGCACTGCCTGCTGTGCAGGCAGAAGACGCGGACGAGGAGGAGGAGGCGACGCAGGAGGAGAGCACGCGGTTCGTGATCGTCACCTCCCGTCGCGCCGCCGACGGGAAGGCGCTCGCAGGCAAGCTCGTCGCGTCCGGTGCGTACCTACCTGCCTACCTGCCTCTGAAGCGTGTGTGCGTGGCATCTGACGCGGCGAGCGCACACCCCCAGGTTTCGCTGCAAGCGACAGCGTGTTCGTCGTGTGCGAAGAGAGCGTCGCTGCTGCTGGCGGCAGCGGGATCCTCGCGCTGCTGCGCGCGCCTGCGAGTCTGCTGCGTGCGTCCGCGCCGCCACCCGACGCGCCGCAAGTGCTGTCGCTTGCAGACACGAGCGACGCGCTGCTGCAGCGCGTGCGCGAGGCGCTGCGCGATGGGCACTCGAGCGCCGCCGTGCAGCGCGCGGTTCACCGAGCGTTCGGGCCGCAGAGGACGCTGCAGCGGCGCCGGGACGCGCTATCGGACGTGGGGCAATGCATTGCGAGTTAGGTCATCGTCGGTCGGTACCGCTTCGCCTCGACCGTGCTGTGCGCGCTGAAGCCCGTGCCGCCTGCCTGGAGCTTCACGATGTCCTTCTTGCGGAGCTTGAGCCCCGAGACGGGACACGTCATGGTCGGGAGCACCATGTCCTTGACGCAGCTCTCGAGGATCACGAGCCCGGACGGCCGAAGCAGCACCGCCTGGTGGTGCGTGATCTCCTTCTTCGTCACGGCGCAGAGCACGTGCGGCGCCGCCGTCTCGAGCGACCACTCGAACTTGACGGGCATGAGGTCCTTGAGCTTGAGCTCCTCGAGGCTCATCGGCTCGCGCGTCTTCGTGTCGGGCCGCTCCAGCGCCTCCTCGGCCGACGGCGTGCAGTCCGGGATCCAGAAGCTCGTGCGCTTCATCGCGGCGCGCTTGGCCTCGTCGCTCGTGCGGTCCACCTTCTCGCGCAGCGACTGCGCGAACGCGTTCGCGCGGCGCTGCTCGTCGCTCACCGCGTCGACGTCCTGCAGCACCAGCGCGCTACTGCTACCGCTGCTGGTGGTGGGAGTTGCTGCCGACGACGCCGACGTGTCCGACGGAGGGGCGTTGCCGCCGTCGCCCGCCGCCAGCAGCCGCCGCAGCTGCGCCTGCTCGTCGGCGCGCGCGTCCTGCTGCTCGCGCTGCGCGCGGCGCTCGAGCGCGCGCTCGTAGCTGGTGACGTTATCCTGGATCGTGCGCTTCTGCGCCAGCAGGTTGGCGTAGATGCACTCCTTGCAGTAGAGGAAGCCGCTGGGCGACGCGCGCGGGTTCTTGCCCGCCGCCGCCGTGCTCGCGAGACAGAGGCAGCACGCGCCGAACGGCAGCTGCGCGTCCCGCCCGAAGCGCCGCTTCAGCGTGCCGTGGCCCGCCGCGCTCTTCTCGTGGTACGTGAAGTGCGTCGTGGCCGTCGAGTTCTTGCTGTGGCGCGTCATGCTGCTGCTGCTGTCGCTGGGGAGAGAGAGAGCGCGCGCGCGGGGGCGAGGAGCTCTGCTGGCTTGGCTTGCTGCGCTGCGCTGTGCTTTGCTGGTTATGCGAGAACGCGTCGAGTGGCGCATTCGCACTTAGTGCGGACCATACAGAACCCAAGTCCGTTTTTATCGGCCACATTGAGCAGCAAACACAACAGGAGCACCGCCACCACCATGGTGGAGTGGAACTGGGACGCGCTCTCGACGCAGGCGACGCAGCAGAACGCGCAGGCGGCGGCGACAGCGACAGCGGCTCCGGCTCAATCGCAGCTGCTGCGGCGTCCACGCTCGGCGCCAGCGAAGCGCCATGCCTCAGCCGCCGCCGCGCCAGCACGAGCGGCTCGCGCGCCGACACCTCCCGCGTCCTCTAGCCGCTCGATCACGACCAGCTCCGTCCCAGCAATCGACAGTCAAGCGAGCGACTCGAACGCACCGCCAGCGCCAGCAGCAGTGGCAACAGCGAGCGGCTCGGTGCCGCCTGATCACGACGTGGAGCACTTCTCGAGACTGCGCATCACGCGGCGCGCAGTGCCGGCGGCTGACGTGTTCGCGGAGCTGAGCGCGCGGCGCTTCATCGCGCTGCACGCGCTGGACGCCGAGCCGAAGACTACGTTCACGGACGAGACGGTGCGCTGCTGTCGGGCTAGTTGAGCGTGGCTCGGAAGACTCCTCACTGGAGCCACCCACTCGTGCTGCTTGAGCAGGTGGACTGGGCGACCATCGGCGTGCTGACGCGCAAGACGCTGTCCAAGGCGGCGGCGAACGGCGCGTCGTTCATGGTCTGGTCGCTCTCAGACCTCAACGGCACGGAGCTCGGCGTGTTCCTGTTCGACGCGGCGTACGAGGCGCACTGGCGCGAGGTGGAAGGCTCGGTCGTGGCGGTGCTGAACGCGGCGCTGCTCCCCGCGACGGAGAAGAATCGCTTCGCGTTCAAGGTCGCGCAGGCGAACGAGGTCGTGGCGCTCGGCCGCGCCGTGGACTTTGGCATCTGCAAGGCGCTGACGTCGGGCGACGCGCGCTGCCGGCTCGCTGTGAACACCGCCAAGGTACGTCGACGTGCTCGATCGGTGCTCAAGCGTTGGCTGCAGTGAGCTGACGCGCGCTGGCGCCGTGCTTGTGCGTGCAGTCCCAGTACTGTCTGCACCACATCACCGCCAAGTTCCTGCAGGCGGGGAAGGGCCGGCAGCAACTCAACAACAGCATGGGGAACTTCCGCAAGAGCCTCTTCTCCGGTCCAGGCAGCCAACCCAAGAACATCTCGGCGGGCGTGTACACGTCTGCGGCTCCCGTCCGCTCGGTCGCTGCTGCGGCGACGGCGGGCGGGTGGCACGTTCCGGCTCCGTCGGGTGGACAGAAGCGGAAGCGGGGCGACGGCGGAGGCTTCCAAGGCGGACCCATGCGTCTCTCGGCGTCCGGAGCAGTGATCCAGAACGCGTCGCGACCGGGACTCAATGCGCTGCAGTCCACTTCGACGTCAGCAGCAGCAGCGCACCTTCAGTCATCCGCCGGATCTGCGGCCAACGAGCCAAAGCGAGCGACCCGCGGTCAGAGGATCATGTGCGTCTCGTGCGGCTCGACGCTGTGTCGAAGTCGATGACGGAGCGGGTGGCGGTGTCGAACCCTCCGACTCATGACAGTGTGCGTGGTGTGTGCGCTTCAGCTCGTCGTTCATCGCCAGCAACAACAGCAGCAGCAGCAACGCACCTGGTGGTGGCGCACTGCCGCCCACCCTCGCGAAGCCCAAGACCAAGAAGGTGAACATGATGCAGTTCATGAGCTCCGGGACGCGGTAAGCGCTCGCAATGCACTCCCATCTGTGAACCTACGCTCGCCCCCACGCCCTGAAGGCTACCGCAGCAGCCTTCAGCAGTGAACCTGCACCGCCGCGCCGGGGATCCCGTGGATCGAGTAGAGACACCCCTGCAGCACGAGCCCCGCGCAGTCGGCGAACATAATGCCGATCGTGTCCCCCACGGACGTGGCGCTGAGCGCGAGCTCGACGAGCGCCGGCCGCACCTCGCGCGACAGCAGCGTGAACGCGTTCACGTACACGGCGCCGCCGAGCAGCCCCGCGACGAAGCAGAGCAGCACGAGCAGCCACCAGTCGTAGAGGACGTGGTACGCGGACACGAGCGAGAAGAGCGCGAGCAGCGCGGTCTGCAGCGCTGGCATGAGGTACAGCACCGCGCGCGTGGCTTGACAGAGCACGCCCGAGGAGCGCGAGAGGAAGACGCCGGACTGGTACGCGAGCCCCGCCGCCGAGTAGAACTCGGCGCGCGCGCTGGCGCTCGTGGCGGCGGGGAAGCCGATCGTGGACCACACGCCCGTCTGCATCGTGTACTCAGCGAAGTAGACGACCACAAGCGGCACGAAGTACGGCCCGAGCGTGAGCATGAAGCGCGCCTTCTCCCGCGCCGTCATGTTGGCAGCCGCGTCGAAGTCGAGGGCGACGACATCGTTGTAGTCGTCCTCGGCGGCGTCGATCTTCTTGTTCGTCGTGAGCGATGCTGCGGCCGACACACCCACTACAGTTCCTGGAGACGCACCCACGACGTCCTGGTCAGCAGACTCCGGGATCGCCGTGTAGTAGAACGACAGACACTGCTTGGCTGGTGCCAAGCGGGACGTGTCGAGCAGCACCGCGAACGTGAGCACGTAGAGCAGCGGGAAGACGAGCGCCGCGAGCTGGAGCGTCGCGGCGAAGCTCAGGCCGAGGCGCAGGTGCAGCAGCGCGACCCAGGCGTAGCCGCCGACGCCCGCGAGCCCCGTGCCGCTCGCCCAGCACGTGAGGCAGCGGCGCGCGTCGTAGAAGGACGCCATGGCAAGGAACGACGCCTCCATCATGCCGGACTGGAGCCCGGAGAACGCGACGCCGAGCAGCTGCAGCGCGAGCGAGTGCGTACCGCCCGCGACGACGAGGAAGCTCAGTAGCATCCAGAGCGCGCCGAGTAGCGTGCGACTGCGGTAGGACACGAGGTGGAACCAGTAGGGTCCCGAGAGCTTCACGAGCAGCGCCGGGAAGATGTCGAAGAAGTAGACGAGCCCCACGCCGCCCGCCGCGATCTCCTGCGCGCCTGCGAGCATCACGACGTACCCGAGGTTGTTCACGAAGCCGAGCAGCCAGAACGCCGCGAGGTTGCGCAGCGGCTCCGGAGCCGGAGCTGCTGGTCGCTGGCCATCGCTCGCCGCCATCCTTGTCAATGCTTGTCAAGCGAGAGATTCGGACTTGCGAATACTGTGGGAACATTCCCAGATATCTCAGTAGTCGCCGATCCGAAAACGCATCTCGATGGAGACGCTGAGGAGGTGGTGGAGCTGCGCGGCGCTGGCGCTCGCGGTGGCTGCTGCCACTGGCGCTGCGCAGAGCAATGATCCCACTGCTGCTGCTGCCGACGGAGCGGGCGTGGGGCTGCTACGCGTGCAGTTCGCCAGCAGCAGCAGCGAAGGCGGCGCGTCTGAGCGACAAACGGAGCTCTTCACGGTGGCAGTCGCGTCCTTTGGTACCCCGCTCGCCGCCCCGAGCGCGCTGCTGCTGCTGCGTGTAGTTCGCGGCGGCACCGGCGACTGCGGACTCCCAGTCGACTCCCAAGTACAGCAACAGCTGGTGGGGAGCGCGGTGGTGGTGGAGCGTGGCGCTGGCGGCTGCTCGTTCGTTCGACAGGCGCTCGCGGCGCAGCGAGCGGGGGCGGCGCTCGTGGTCGTGCGCGACTCGATTGTCGGCGCGCTCGCCGCAGCGCCTGCGAGCGCCTTCGACTGCGCACTCGGCGCCGGCTTCGTGGACAGCAACGCGAGCTTCCCGCTCGTGGCAGCGGACGAGCAGCAGGACGAGGACGAGGAGGCAGCGTGTGCGCGGACGCCGACGTGTCTCTCCGAGGCGTGTGTGCCGACGGGCAGGCGGATCGGCGACGACCCCGCGCGCTTCCAAGTGTGCTGCTTCCGAAGTCACCTGCTGCGCATGAGCGTCGATAGTGACGCGCAGCACCTCGCGCTCGCGGCCGCGGTCCGCATCCCGGCGGTGTTCCTCGCGTACCGCGACGCCGAGCGACTCGAGCGGTCGCTGCTGCAGCTCGCGGCGAACGCCTCGACCTCGGTGCCTTTGCTCGCGCTCGCGCAAGCGTTCAGCGCCGATGAGAGTCCGTGGAACCTCTCGATGCCGCTGATGTGGCTGCTTGGCGTGGGCGTCGTCGTGAGCGCCGCGTACGGCTCGTGCTCGCACGAGCGCGCGTTCTCGTACGCGAAGGTGGCGAGCGCGTTCGCGAGCTACACGCTTGGCGACGGCAGCAGAGACGACAAAAGCGTCGTCTACGGCAGCGAGACAGAGTTGACGGTGGAGGAGGCGGAGTGGGGGTACGTCCCCATCGAAGCATACGGCGAGGGTATCGACGACGACAGCGATGAGCGACCTCACGACGACGCGCGACTCGCACTCACGGGCAGACACGCGATCCTGCTCGTCGTCGGCGCATCGGCCTCGCTCATGCTGCTCTACTACGTGCACGACGTCATGTTGCTCGTGAACGTGCTCTTCGCGGTCGGTGCGAGCAACGCGCTCGCGCTCGTGATGTTCACTCCGCTCGCGTCGGCGCTGTTACCGACCTCGTGGAGCGTCGGCTCGAACAAGGCGCTGGCCGTGAGCGGTGCACTCGGGCTCGCGGTCGGCATGTTCTGGTTCGTCGAGCGCTCGAGCGCGAGCATCTGGCCGCTGCAGAACCTGCTCGGCATCGCGCTCTGCTTCCTGTTCGTCGACACGATCCACCTCCCGAGCCTGCGCGTCGGCGCCATCCTGCTCGGCGTCGCGTTCGTCTACGACGTCTTCTTCGTGTACTTCTCGCCGTTCGTCTTCGGCTCGAACGTCATGGTCGACGTCGCCTCGGGCGGTGGCAACGCGCGCGTGGTGTACGACGACCCCGCCGTGCTCCAGCTGAGTCAGCAGCTAGGGGGCCCCGACCAAGCGCCGTCGCAGCCGCGGTACGAGACCGCGCCGATGGTGCTGAGCATCCCACTACTCTTCTCGCATTACACCGGGAACGCGCTCCTCGGACTCGGTGACGTCATGCTCCCGAGCTTGCTCGTCGCGTTCTGCATCCGGTACGACTACTGCATGGGGCACCCGCTCTCGCGCGGCTACTTCTGCGTCGCGAGCGTGGCGTACGCGGTCGGCCTCTTGCTCGCGATGGTCATGGCGGTCGTGCTTCGGAACGTCGTCGCGGGACAGCCAGCGCTCATGTACATCGTCCCGCTGCTGCTGGCGTCGGTGCTTGGCGCCGCGAAGCTCAACGGAGAGCTTGAGACGATGTGGAGCGGCCCACCGTGCTTGCAGATGGACGCGGGCGTCAAGACGGACGCCGGAAGAAGTCGCGGGGAGACGCAGCCGCTTGTCGCCGCGACGCCGTGACGATGCCTGCGCGTCGGCCTGCGTCACGCCACCGTCACGCCACTGTCACCACCGCTCGACACGCATGCACACGCACTCGTCGATCCAAATACATAGATTGAACGCGCTTCCTCGTTCGCTCCCGAGGCGGCCGCCTCCGAGGACTCGTCAGCCCTTCGTCACTGTGGTCACCCGCGACGCACCCGTAGCCTTTCAGCGGCGCGTCTTCCCGTTCTGTTCAAGCGTCATCTGACGCTCGCGCTCGCTCAGGAGACTACGACGGAGGAGGCAGCGAGGCGGGCGAGCGTGAGATACGAACCACCACAAGCGAGAAGAGGAAGGCGAGCAGCCGCACCGGTCGAACGCGTCGGCGGGGATCGAGAGCATGGACGCGTCCAGCACGGTGATGAACTCGATGGCGCTCCGCAGGTTCACGAAGCAGTACCCCGCCCTGCGAGCGCAAGCGCGCACAGCGATCAGATCCCCCAGCGACGCCTCGCATCCCCTCTCCCCGCTCATGACACGCACTTGGACATGAGGTCCGCCGGGTTGCGGTACGCCGCGATGTACTCGCAGTTCGACCACAGACGTGGGATCTGCGAGTGCAGCACGATGTAGATGAACACCGGCAGGAAGTCATCGGCGCCGGGCCGGTCTCCTGAGTCGCCGCGCGACAGGTTCAGCACGCTGAAGATCACGCTGCAGCAGCGCACGATGCAGTTGATCTTGTCGCCCGGCGCGCGGAACGAGTTGATGCGCCGCAGCTCGTCCTCCGCCATGCTCCACACCACCTCGTTGCGCATGCACGGCTTGATGTCCAGCATGTTGGGCGTCACGAACTGGTGCGACATAGAAGGTAGACACACCACCGGTGAGAACGCAGCGCCACATACACGCACGCACGCACCGCTCGCCACACGCACCGACAGCAGCTTCATCCGCCGGGAGAGCTGATCGTCCTCTGTCTTCCACTGCTGACACACCGGCAGCTGGCTGAACGCGATGTCCGCGAGCTTGTCCATCACGTACTTCTCGATCCCGTCGCGCGCCTTCGAGAGCACCGTCTCGGACCCGTGGCGCCACGCTGGGTGTGTCGCCAGGACCTCGTCCATCTTGCGGAAGAAGCGCTCGTACCGCCGCAGGAACTCATGGTGGCCATAGAAGTCGTAGTCCACGTAGTCGGACGACCGCGGGGGCTTCCCGTCGCCGCGCGGGCCGAGGATCGAGCCCACGAACACTCGGATGCGGTTGAGGATGTCGCGCGACGCCGGGAGACTGATGCGCTCGAGGAACGCGGCGTACGTGAGCTCGTTCTCCTCCGCTTTCTCGCCGGACGCGCCGCTCGCAGACAGCTGCTGCTTCTTCTTACGCTTGGCGTCTTCGCTCGCCGCGACGTCGATCTCCGCGAACAGGTTCCGCTGGCTTGCAGTGCGGTGCTGCGCGCGCTTCCCACTCCCGTCGGACGCGTCGCTGGCGTCGTCGTCCTCCAGCTGGTTGCTGAGGACCGTGCCGGTTTGCTCGCTGGTGGTGCGGCCGAGTAGCGGCGCGTCGTCGCTCAAGAGCCCGAAGTCGCTCACGCTCAGCCGCCCCGAGAGCTTCCGGTTTGCCTTGCGCAGGAACCCCGCCGACTTGGCGAAGTCCTCCTCGCTCGTCTGGCGCTCCAGGAACGGCGAGTGCCGGCGCGTCTTGCCGAAGCTGCTCGGCTCGGGCGACGTCGCTGTGCTGCGGAGGTGGCTCGACCCGGCGGTGCCAAACAGTGGCGGCGCGCTCTTCGGCGGCGACGGGAAGAGCAGGCGGTCGAGCATCCCGACGCCCGCGCTCTCGCCCGTGCTCTCGACGCTACTCCGGCGCGTCAGTAGCGGGACGCCTTCCACCAGCGCCTCGAGCGCGTCCGTGGCTTCCTCCGGCTTGTACCCGATCGAGTCGAGCTGTGCCTCCAGCAGCTCGCGCGCGGGTTCCGCCGCCACTGCAGTGAACGTCGGAGCTGGAGCCTGCACCGCAGCCAGCAGCGTCGCGCCGGCGACAGGGAAGCGCTGCATGCCAGCCAACGCGCTCTTGTTCGGGTGGTGGGCGTCCCGCTTGCTGCTGAACAGTGTGGCGAAGCTGTGGCTCTGTCTCGGCCTGCGCGCGTCCACGGAGGGCGGCGGCGGCGTCGGGATGAGCACCGGCGCGCTGCCCCCGAAGGCGCCGACGGAGTCCGGCGAGCCGTCGCTGCCGCCCGCCGCCGCGTAGATCTTGGCGATCACCTCGTCCTGCTGCTCCACCGACGCGAGCAGCAGCTGGCAGCGCTCCTGCAGCGACGCGATCTCCATGTCGCGCACGACGAGCGCGCTCGTGAGGTCGGCCACCTGTCGCCGCAGCCGCGCGTTCTCCTCCTGCAGCTGCGCGTTCTCCTGGTTGCCGCCGCCGCCGGCGAGCAGTGGCTCGCGCTCGGCCGCGTCGCCGTCCTCGTCGTCGTCGCAATTATTGTCCTTCTCCTTGGTGACGACATCGTCGATGCAGTTATTGCTGTGGTTGTTGTCGCTCTCCTCGCCGTCTGACGACGACGACGCGGTGAGTGCGAATGAGCTGCTGGGCTTCACCACCGACGCGAAGAGCGCCGTTGGCTCACCTGCTGCAAGCGTCGGATACCCAACGAGCAGTCAGTTCGCGTCCTGCACGCGCCACAATGTCGCGACGCACCGTCAACGCGCAGCATTGCCGCGCGGAGCCGTAGGAGCGTGCGTGTGAACCGCGAGAACTCGGAGTTGCAGACAGCGGCGGCGGCGGCGGCGGCGGTGGCAGGTGTCGCGCTCGACGACGACAAGCGACCGTTCTTCTCTTGCTCATCCTCACGATTCCCCCGGTTGAGTGACAAGAGTGACTGCTATTCTGGGAAAGGTCGCGATCTTTCGCGTGGACCACACCCCCGATCTTGATGTGCATCACGCGCCGCACTCGGGACCTCTTCACGCCGCTGTCACCGCTGCCCACGTGCTCTGAGCACAGAGCTGACTGGCAACCGAGAGAAGCATGCGCATAGTGACAGCAGCGACGGTGCTGGTGGAGCTGGTCGCGTTCGTGACGACGTCAATCGCTGGCGCCGGCACGAACGCGAATGTCGTTGACGCCGGCTACTTCGTGTCGTTCTCATCGGAGCAGGTGTACCGTGTACTGAGCGACTTGTACTTGCGCGGTGACATGGTGGCGCTCGAGAAGATGGCGGCGCAGGCAATCGAGGAGAACCCGCAAGGTGACGGGCGTCTAGAAGTGCAGTTCGATACATCACGATGTATATGAGAACCCAGCTCGATCGACTGCTAACTCGACTCACGTGCCTGCAGCCACAAAGGATGCGCGCTTCGCAACGCCGTATGAGTACCTCGGACTGGCGCAATACGCGCTCGGCGACCTCAACAAAGCGCTCGGCACATTCGAGGCTGCTGTGAGCGTCAACAGCGAGAACGCGAACAGCTGGATCCAGCTCGGCAAAGTCTACCTCTACTCGCTCAACATAGCGCGCGCCGCGGACGCGTTCGAGATCGCGGTGGTGCAGCTCGGCGCGCGCGGCGAGATGCACAGTCTCTTCAAGGTGCGCAACTGGATGGCGGACTGGCGGGACAGAGAGGACATGGTCGACGGGATCCAACACTTCGTCGAGCGCAACTTGGGACCAGCCACCGCGAGCATCAACGCGCTCGATTTCATCGAGCTCTCACCGCCGGTGCTGCTCGCGCTGAGCATGCAAGCAACAGACGTGGCGTTGGACAGCAAGTCCGAGAAGCGGTCGATGTGCTGCTCGGACGACAGCGACACGAGTGTGACGCACTTGCAGTCTCCCGAGCTCCGGATCGGCTTCGTCTCGTCCGACTTTGGCGTGCACCCGGTGTCGACGCTCATGCGCGGACTGCTGCAGTTCCTGTCCGGCGCCGACCACCCGCAGACTGTCGTATACTGCTTCTCGCTCACGGACAAGCCGTCGTGGTGGCGCTCGAACATCTCGCGCACGGTCGACCACATGGTGTCGCTCTCTGGAAAGAACCCGTCCGAGGGGGCCGCGATCGTCCGGTCGCACAACATCCACGTGCTCCTCGACTTGAACGGTCACACGCTGCACTCGGGACTCTCGATGTTCGCATACCGCCCCAGCCCCGTGCAGGTGTCGTTCCTCGGGTACCCGATGACGACTGCCAATCCGGCGGTCGACTACTTCGTCAGTGACGCGGTGTCGACCCCAGCTGAGACGAGCGCGCCACTCTTCACGGAGAAGCTGCTACTGCTGCCGACGCACTACGTCGTGAACGACTACATGCAGATGCTGGGTCACACGGTCGAAGGCGGGCAGCCCGCCTTGATCCCGGACGACGGACCTCCTGCCGGCGGTGACACCGGCGTGTTTGTCTTCGCGACGTTCAGCAACTGGCAAAAGATGGACCCGAGCATCTTCCGAGCGTGGATGAACATCCTCGCGCGTGTGCCCACCAGTGTGTTCTGGTTCCTGCGGTTCCCCGGCTACGAAGACGCCGCGAGGAACCTCCGCCAGGAAGCGAAGGCGCACGGCATCGACGGCGACAGACGGCTCGTCTTCTCGAACATGGCACCGTGGATCGAGCACACGAACGCAAAGCGCGCGGCTGATCTCATCCTGGACACGTCGCTGAAGAACGGACACACGACCATGCTCGACGCGCTCATGGCGGGCGTGCCTGTGGTCACACTCGAGGGCGGCCGCATGAGCATGCGATCTGGGAGCTCTGCGCTCGAGTCGCTCGACCTTCGCGAGCTCGTAGTCAACTCATACAAGGAGTACGTCGAGGTGGCTGTGCGGCTTGCGACGAACCCCACACTGATGCGGAGAGCGCGCGCGCACGTTGAGGCGAGGCGTCTCGAGTTCCCGCTCTTCGACACGCGCAAGTTCGCACACAACTTCGAGGCGGCGCTCAAGAGTGCCTGGGCGGCGAAGGCAGCCAGTCGCTCGACTACGAACGCGTCGGCGGCGGCGGCTCCGGGCGAGTTCCACATCTTCCCAGCGCAGCGGCAGACGCAACTCGCCCCTCGCAAGTTCCCTGTGTTGTCTGGTGTCAGCACTGCCAGTGCGGAAGCGCCTGCAGCATCTGCGAACGAGGAGGATCCCAAAGCAAGTGTGACGATCATCCGAACAGAAGACGACAAGGCTGAAGCGAGCGCAACCAACACCAGCGTGCACGCTGACGCCGTCTCCAGAGTGGATGCCGCGCTCGAAGCGAACGAAGAGATCCGCTTGCACATTGGCGGACTCGTGGCGAAGGAAGGGTGGTGGATCGTCGACTCCAATGCCATGAAGCACGGCTCCGTCGACTTCAGCTTGCAGATGCACGACTTGCATCCGTTCCCGAGCGGCTCTGTCACCGCGCTCTATGCATCGCACGTGCTTGAGCACTGTCACTACCGGCTGAACGGCGAAGTAGATTTGACGCTGCGCGAGTGGCATCGAGTGCTGCGACCCGGTGGTGAGTTGTTTGTGTCGGTGCCGGATCTGCTCGTGATCTCGCAGTTGTTCGCAAGCGCGACGACGACCAACGAGGAGCGCGTGTTCCTCATGAAGATGATGTATGGCGGCCAAGTGGACACGTTCGACGTGCACAAGGCGGGGTTCTTCTCGCCGCTGCTCGAGAGCTGGCTCATCAGGGCGGGGTTCTGCAGTGTCGAGCGTGTCGCTGACTTTGGTCTCTTACGCGACACGAGCACGATGGTATACAAGGGGGTTCCGATCAGCCTGAACGTGAAGGCACGTGTTTGCACGTAGGGTCAGCGCAAGATATCGTAAGAGGAGGAAGCGTTCGCACTGGTGATAGGCGTGACGGATCTAGAAGCTGAGAGCGTTCGAGCTGAGAGCGTTCGAGCTGAGAGCGTTCGAGCTGAGAGCGTTCGAGCTGAGAGCT
>JAASFS010000628.1:0-14256 GCA_023333865.1 Globisporangium perplexum | reverse complement strand
AAGAACGTCTCGACGGTGATTCTCGGCGCCACGAGTATCCCGCAGCTCGACGAGAACCTGAAGGCGCTCGAGTTCATCGACAAGATCACGCCGGAGATCCGCGAGAAGGTGGACGCGATCGTGCAGTTCGTGCCGCAGGTGGTGGCGCGCGCCGAGCCGGTCGTGTACGGTCTGCGCGAGGAGTTCCTCTGAGCGGTCATCGATCGATCGACATCTCGAGAGAGAGAGCGACTTCGATCCTTCTAGAACGTTGAGACGTAGTCATCCTGGATCATGCGCTTAACCACACTTGGTCAAGACAGACTCAACACTGTCTGACTGTGTTGGCTCTTCAGTCCGCAACAGAACCTGAGGCTGGGTCCTGTCACTGCCGTCGATTGTCCTGGATGAGAGGGTCCCGAACTTTCGGGTCTTTCAGAACTCTGAACTGCCGAATCTGAAGTCAAACTCATCGACCCTGGATATCACTCCTTGGTCGAGGTCGGACCCTGTCGAGCACATTGAGATCGAGCGAGATCGAGCGACGACGGCGTTGACTACAGAGAGGCCACCTCCCAGGCCCTACAGTAGCACTGGAAAAGGGTTGTTGCTGCATGGTTCGGCGCTCCAGATGGCGCTGCTAGATGCGCTTGCAAAGTGCGAACAAGATGTTGGCACCAAGAGCTGGAGTTTGCAACATGTGGTTCCTCACTGCCTTTTGTCACTATCTGTTTTCATTCAAACATCTAGAAATGATTTGTGGAATTTCGCGCGCTTTTGAGTCGTGGATTTTTTCACTATTGCGGAATGTCTGAGTATAGCAAATCCAAGATAAAGTGGAATCAAATTTGAAGTTTTGAATCAATTGCGAAAATGTGTTGCTTTCAGTATGTGGAGCACATTCTTTCCTTAGTGAAGAAACACCGGATCCTCAGTTTTGAAGCCCCAAACTCGCGCCAAAACCAGAACGCCTCCAAACGGCCTCATCCTGCCATCACAAGCCAGCAGCAGCAGCAACAGCGGCAACAGCAGCAGCAGCAGCAGCAGCAGCAACTGCGGCGCCGACAAGGACCAGCAGGTCAGCCAGCAACAGCTCAACCCGACTGCTCGGCGCAGCCTTCCACTCGCCGACTGACTCCTGACCGCGCGCGCGCGAGACGCCCCCTCACCAGCCTCCCGATGGAGCTCTCCGACCGAGGTGCTGCTCTGCGTTCCCGACGAGAAGTCCTCCTGGACGACCGACTAACTGCGTGTACATGCGCGTCTCCCGAGCAGACTCGCTGTCCGTGTCTCCGTGGCTCGATGACGACCAGCTGCGCACGCTGCCGCTCATCGAGGACGACGCGCTTTCGCACTCACTCACGCGCGCGCCGCTGCTCGACCACGACGACGTGAACGCGCTCTTCCCGCTTCTCGGCGACTCGTCGCTCGAGTGCGAGGGCGACCAAACGCTTGCCGGCGACCCGGAGCAGCCGCCGTTCAACTCGGACCTGTCGCCGATCTTCGCGGCCAAGACAGCGCCGCTTGCCACGCAGGCGCGTCACTGGCACCGTGCGTCCGTGTCGGCAACTGCAGGAAACAGCGGCGTCGCGCTGCTCACGCCGCGCTCGAAGCGAGCGCTGGACCTGTCGCTGCCCTCAAAGAGCGCCGCTGCCTCTAGGTCGGCTCGGAAGGCGCTGGCGCCAGTGAACCATGACGCGGTCAAATCCCCCGAGGCTCTCCGCACCAAGCGCCTCAGCTTCCTGACGCCCGTGCGAGGCGAGCAGGAGGCACCGACGAGCAGCAGCACAGGCGGCAGTCTTCCGAAGCGGAAGCGGACGTCCGCGGCAAAGCCGGTGCTCGTGTCGTCCGTGTGGAGCGAGCGCGAGCAGAACCTGTTCTTCTCGACGTTCAAGAGCAAGTGGCCGGTGGACGACCGCGCGTCTGCGGCGAGCGCCGGCGCGGACGCCGACACCGTGATGCAGGCGCCGTCGTTCAGCACGCTGCTGCTGCAGCGCTTCGACGCGATCAGCAAGCGCATCAAGACGAAAAGCGTCATGGAGGTGCGGCAGTTCTACACCAACGTGCTCGGAAACCTCTCGGTTCTCCTGCGCGAGGTGGAACACGACGTCAACCTCACGAACCCAGATCAAGTGCGCATCGCCGTGTGGTGCTGGGGCAAGCTGCTGACGGACGACACCCACAAGAACGAGTACGTGCGGCAGTCAGTGAACTGGGAAGTGGGTGTGTGCGTGTACAGCGCATCTGACGGTGGTTGGTGTGCAGCTTTCAGGGCATCGGGAGCGCGGACCCGCCGACGAAGCTTCGCGTCGCGCACTTGCTGCTGCAGACGATCATCCGCAGCCGCCGCCAGATGCTCAAAGCCAAGTCGTTCGCTGGCGGCGTGTACAACGGCGTGGCGACGTCGAGTGCACCACCACCGACGGCGCAGGAGAACGCGTCCCAGTCGAGTGTGCACGCACTGGAGGCAGCACCGGCGACACCGGCGACGTCTTCTGCGAGTTCGAGCGCTGACACTGTTGCGAGCGCGACACCAGTCGTGCACCATCCGATGGTGCGTAAGAAGCACACCGCGAAGCGCAAGCGAGCAGAGTCGGACGCGCGGTCAGAGGATGTGGGTACTCTGGTGGACGAGACGCCGCTGAAGGTCAGGCGGCAGCACGCGGAGGTGTCGTTCGCCAGCCCCGCACCGACGCAGGTGCAGATCACGAGACAGCGCGAACTCCAGCTGCAGCAGGAGGCTCCGCCACAGATCCCGTCGCACACTCCCCCGCGCAGCTCGAAGAAGAAGATGTACATCAAGATGCGCATCGTGCCGATGGATGACGCGGCGAAGGCGCACGTCGCGCGCACGGGTAACAACCCGAAGGTGGAGCTGAAGCTCACGGCGACGAAGAAGATCTCCGAGGTCGCGCAGCACATGGCTGCGAAGTGGATCCAGGTGCGCGAAATCGTGCCCGCAGACGCGCTGCTGCAGTTCCATGAACAGCAGCAGCACGATGTGAGCGGCAGCAAGTGCGCGGAGAGCGCTGCTCAGAAGAGCGGCGGGTGCTGGACGGAGAACGACCGGACCGTGACGTGCTTCGACATCTGGAAGCGCTGCGGCAAGCAGGCGAAGAACGAGAACGTGGTCGTCGTGTTCTACACGTGGCAGCGACCAGAGGCGACGCGCGTCGAGGCAGCGAGTGCCACGGTTCGCGCCGCCGACGCTGTCGCGCGCTCACCCGGAAGTCTCTTCGCGGAGGAGATCGGTCTCGCGGACGTGTCCGCTGCCGCCTCCTCGAGCTTGACTTCGTCGTCGGCGCGAGGCCTGCAGCAGTTTGGCGAGAACCTGGCGTTCCACAGCGGCGAGTTCTTCGGCGCGGTGGGCGACAGCAGTGCAGGCGACAAGCAGCAGCTGGCGACGGCGGCAACCTGTCCGCTGGCCGCGCTTCTGGATGAGAACGACGACGATGACGACGCGGCGCTCGTGGACTGCAGCCCGAACACCCAGCGTCAGCGGCGCCGCATCACGCCCGTGCTCGTGTCCACGGAGGAGTTCGATCTTTGAGCGGGGGAATGTACGGTAGTTGAGAGAGAGAGAGAGAGAGAGAGAGAGCGGCGATGGCGGACGCGCGCTGAGAGCAGAGTGTACGATAGCACCGAGAGTAGCGCCGAGAGCAGCTCCAGCGCGCCGCGACCAACTCCACATTTCTCTATCGCTCGACTGTCTGTCGTCGAGGACTCACGCGCCGTCGTCACGGCCGCGGCGCCGCCAGCAGCAGGCGGTACTTGAAGCCGCTCTCGAGCGCGAGCACGTCCAGGCCGGCGGTCTCCTCCATGCGGCGCAATCCGCCGGCGTGCGTCCACTCGAACGCGCGGCCGTCGCGCGTGACGAACGAGCTACTGTCGACGCCCTTGCCGATGCTGCGGATCGCCTTGGCGGCCACGAGCGCCTCGTTCGTGATCTGGAACGGCGTCGCGTGCATGGCCGACGCCACGTGCACGAGCGAGTCCTGCTGCTCCTGCCGCCCCGACGGCGTGCGGCCAACGACCCAGAGCTTGTCGTCGGCTGGTCGCATGCGTCGCACAGGAGAGAGACGCCAGGCGTCACGTTAGCATACCGCAGCGAAGAGGAGCTCGCTCGCGCGCTCCGGATGCACGCACCTGTGACGAACGAGGTGTGGAAGTGGCTGCACTGGAGCAGCGTGACGGCGTCGCTCGTGCGCACGAGCCGCGGGATGATCTGGTCGCCGCCGCTTTCCTCCTTGCCCTTGAGGTTGAGCAGCTTGCCCCAGACGAAGAGCTCGCCGTCGCGCGTGACCGCCGTCGAGTGGTTGAAGCCCGCGCTCACCGCCGCCACATGCTTGCCCTTGAGCGCGATGATCTCCTGCGGTGCCTTGACGTTGGCGGTGCCGAAGCCCAGCTGCCCGCGCTCGCCCTTGCCCCACGCGAAGACCGCGCCACTCTTCGTGACCGCGAGGCCGTGCTGGTAGCCCGCAGCCACGTCCACGACCTCGTCACCGTCGAGCTCCACGAGCACGGGTTCCGGCTCGCTCACTCCCTCGCGGTTGTTGCCGCACTGACCGAACGTGTTCGCGCCGAGCGCGAAGAGCTTGCCGCTTTCAGTCAGCACGAACGTCAGCGCGGCCGAGCACACGAGCTTGCGTGCGTGCTCGCCCTCGGGCAGCGCCACGCGCGCCGGCAGCAGCGTGTCGACGCCGCGATGCCGCGTGAACTCGTTCATCCACGTGAGCAGCCACGGCGCAACGCGCTGGATGTTGGTCGAGCGGATGACGTCGCGGAACGAGAGCGCGCGCCCGAAGACGTACGCGTCGCCGTCGGCCGCCACGAAGCCCGCGTGAGCCCAGCCCGCCGATAGCTGTGTGGCGCCGCGCGCCGCCGGCTCCTCGAGCGCTGTGGGGGCCGTCACGTCCGTGTACGAGCCCGAGCCGAGCGCGCCGAGGAAGCCCTCGCCATACGAGAACACTGTGGCGGCAGCGGCAGTCGACGCGGAGGTGGAGAAGCGCGCGCAGCCGCGCAGCCGAGCAGCAGCAGCGAGCGCCATGCTGGTCAGCGACGAACTTGTGGTGGTGAATATCCCCGAAAGAGTGACGAGTGGAGGAAAATAGTGACGCTGATGATGTCATGCGCTGGTGCTCGCAGCGTGGTTGGTGTCGCAGCGGCAGTCGATGAGAAGCGCGCGGCAGCGGTGGACTAGCACACTAGGGTGGATGCACAGGGTGGTGCTATAAGTTACGGACGACTCGAGTTGACAAGCGGACGGACTGCTGGAGGCTGGAGGCTGGAAGCTGGTATGATGACTCGCTGGCGGGCTGGTTGGCTGGATGGCTGGATCGACGACGGGACAGCTGGGTAGACGGCAGGCTACTCGAGCCCCTGGTTGCAGAGCGGGCAGGACGGCAGACGCTGCAGGTTCACGGACGAGAACGCCCACTTGTCGAGGCACTCGACGTGGAACTCGTGCTTGCACGTGCGCAACAGCCGCAGCAAGTCGCCCGACTGGTACTCCTCGCAGCAGATGCAGCACGTGTCGTTGTTCGACGGGCCGCCGCGGAACTCCACCAGCAGGTCCACGAGCTCGCGCCGCTCCACGCACTGCGTGTACGCCACGTCGCGGCGCCGCAGCCGCTCCTTGAGCTCGGCGGTTGGCGCGTCCTGCAGCTCCGCGGGCGAGCGGTACTCCTCCATCGGCATCACCTGGATCATGCGCATCACCTTGTTGAAGTTCTCCGAGCTGGTGGCGTCTGCACCGGCACCCTCGCGAGCCTGTGCCCCCGCTGCGCGAGCCGCCGCATCTGCCGCCGCCTGCGCCTGCGCGCGCGCATACGCCGCTCGCACGAGTGCCCACCAGCCGCCGAGCTGCTCGCGCTGGCCGTAGAGCGACACGAACGCACGCACGAAGCGCGCGGCCTTCCAGCCGACGATGAGCGCGAGCGCGAGCGCGGCGAGCACGAGCAGCCCGCTCACCTGCGCGTTCTCCTCGTCGCTGCCGGCGCTCGACTGCAGCAGCGGCACGACGACCTGCACGAAGAGCAGCAGGAGCACCATCCACGGGTTGTCGGACGCGTTGATCATGACGAACATGGCGGCGGCTGCTGCTGCTGGGGAGGGAGGAAGGGAGGGAGGAAGGGAGGGAGGAGGGAGGAGGGATGTCTTGGTCTTGGTCTTCGCTTGAGCCCTTGACTTGCAAAGTGGCGAAAAGTCTAGTCAATATCGATTCTCGACCGCATACTTTACTCCAGTTATTCGAAAGGAATTTAGTGCTTGATTAGACTCCACACGGCCACCGTGACGCCGCCGCGCCATGAGCGCCACCGCAGCGCCCGCACTCATCCCGCCGTTCCGCTTCAGCACCGTGCAGCAGGGACTCTACCGCGGCGCCTACCCGACGCTCAAGAACTTCCGCTTCCTGCAGCGCCTGCGGCTGCGCAGCGTCGTGTCGGTGACACCGGAACCGCCGACCGCCGACCTCGCGGCGTTCTGCTCGGCCGAGGGCGTGGCGCTACACCACTTCTACGCGGAGAAGTTCACGTCCGACAACGTCACGGTCTCGCCCGCGACCGTGAGCCAGATCCTGCAGCTGCTCGTCAAGCAGGAGCACCTGCCACTCTACCTCCACTGCCTTGACGGCGCCAACGTCACGGGCATCATCGTCATGGTGCTGCGCAAGCTGCAGAACTGGACCAAGGTCGCCACGGTATCCGAGTTCTGCAGGTGTGAGCGCGCTACTTCCACTCCCGCGCTTGCATGCATCCGAGACACAATGGATGCGAGCCACAGACAAACGAACGGCGTCCTGCTTGACTGAACCGCAGGTTCACGCGCGACCACGGCATCGAGAAGGACGAGTCCGAGTACCTCGCGGCGTTCTCGGAGGAGATCGTCGTGACGGCGGACGCGCCAAAGTGGCTCTGGAACGGCGTCCGGATCCTCAAGCACCCGACGATGATCATCCACCAGCCCGACCTGGAGCTCTCGAACGCGAGTTACACGGACGGACAGGGCGGCGCGGCAAGGTACGCGCTCGCACCCGTTGTCTACTGGTCTGGTGGCGCTGTGAGCGGGAAGCACCGCGACACAGCAGATCGAGGACGAAGCCTGATTTTTCCGCTGACTTCGTCTCACTGCGCGGATTGGCGGCCGCAGCTCGTCGGTGTCGAAGTGGGAGACGGAGGTGGAGAAGACAGAGGCGATCATCCGGCAGTTCGAAGAGGCGAGTCGCTCCCGGACACTCGTCGACGCCGGCGACGGACTGGACGAAGTGCACCCGATCATCGAGGACGCACTGCTCGACATCCCTCTCCCGCGCTCGCTGGAGGCGCTGGATCTCGCCGGCATGTGAGGTTCGTGAGGCTTCGGTTTGCTCGGTTCTCGCGCGTCTGCAAGCGAACGGGTTCGCGTGTCGACCGCCGAGTTGCCTTCCGATCGACGTCAGCGAAGTGGACCTGCTTGTTTGAGCTCTGAACTTCTGAGATCCAAGAGGCGCGAGTGTGTGATAGTGACAAAATACAGTAAATACAGCGCACCACTGGCTTTTGTCACTATCAGCTTCGCGCCTCTCGCTGTCCGAAAAACTCGCATTGGCGCCACTTGGGTGTGTATGACGCGCTGCTGCATGCGCACTCGCGCATTTGCAGCAGGTCGCAGGTAGCAGATGAGCGCCGACGCCGGCGCGCTCAGTGACGAAGCCAAGGACGATGCGGCTCCGACTGCAGCGCAGCTCGGGCGTGAGCTCTTCGTGTTCACGGCGCAGAAGGCGGGTATGGCGGACGTCGACCGCGCACGCGTGCAGCAGGTGGTGCTCGATATCTCCAAGGACTCGCAGTTCTTCCGCAACTCGATGCGCCAGAACGACAAGGTGGACGCCAAGATCGCCGACATGCGCGCGCAGCTCGCCGCGCTCTCCGGTGCGCGGCGCGAGACGCTGCGCCGGCGCGTGGACGGCGCCGTGACGCAGCTCGAGGTGGCGCGCGACCTGACGCGCACGGTCGTGGTCGTGGACATGGACATGTTCTACGCGGCTGTGGAGATGCGCGACGACCCAGCACTACGCGACGTGCCGCTCGCGGTCGGCGGCATGAGCATGATCAGCACGACCAACTACATCGCGCGCAAGTTCGGCGTGCGTGCGGCGATGCCCGGCTTCATCGGTAAGGAGCTCTGCCCCGCGCTCGTGTTCGTGCGGCCCAACTTCGACAAGTACACGGCAGTCGCAGCGCAGATCCGCGCGGTCTTTGCCGAGTACGACCCGCACTTCTCCGCCTTCAGCCTCGACGAGGCGAAGCTCGACATCTCCGAGTACATGGAGGAGCACTGGGGCTCGTACCACAAGCGTCGCGGCGCCGCAGCCGAGCGGTCGACGCGCGCCGATCTCGACGGAGAGCAGGAGCGAGCAGACGAAGATAGTGACGAGGACGAAGGTGGTGACGATGACGACGACGACGGTGTCGTGGACGAGCGGACCGACAGCGACCGAATTCAGGTTGCAGGGGCGATCGTCGCCGAGATCCGCCACAAGATCTTCCTCAAGACCGAGCTGACTGCGAGCGCGGGCATCGCCGCGAACACGATGTTGGCAAAGGTGCGACGTGGGTGCATTGATTGAGGCATCTGCACGCGAGGAACGAGTGGCTCGACTCATGACCCCCGCTGGGTGCCGTACAGATCGCGTCCGACATGAACAAGCCGAACGGACAGTTCGTGCTGCCGTTCACGCGCGAGAGCGTGGTGTCGTTCATCCAGAGCCAGCCGGTTCGCAAGATCGGCGGCGTCGGCAAAGTCATGGAGAAGATCCTCGCGGCGATCGGCGTGACCACCGGCGCAGACCTCTTCGCGCGCCGCGTGGAGCTCTTCCACTTGTTCTCGGAGAAGACTGCGCCGTGGCTGCTGCGCACGAGCCTCGGCATCCAGGAGGCGCGCGAGTCCACCGGACGCAAGAGCTTCAGTCGCGAGCGCACGTTCCAGAACCTCAGCGACCCAGTCGCGCTCGAGCAGATGTGCTCCAAGGTGTGCGGCTACCTTGCCGACGATATGCGGGAGGCGGATGCCGGGTGCCGCACGCTCACGCTCAAGCTCAAGTGCTCCGACTTCTCGGTGCGCTCGCGCTCGGTGTCGTTCGCGGCGACGCTCACGACGAAGGACGACTTGTACTCGAACGCGGTCGCGATCTTGCGGAAGGAGTTGCCGCTCACACTTCGGCTGCTTGGTGTGCGTGCGTCGGCGCTCGTGTCGCTCTCTGGTACCGCGCGAGTACCTGGTGGAGCCAATATGAGCAGCAAGCAGCGGCAGCTGGGTATGGATCGGTTCGCCACTGCTAGTTCGAAGCCGGAGAGTCTCGTAGCTGGAGATGCAGTGAGCCATGAGCAGTTTGACTCCGGCGAAGTGTCGGCCGAGGACGATTCAGGCTCTGCAGCTCGAGTCGGAGAGAGCAGCGACGTGACCGTCACTGTCGCGGCGTCCGCTCTTCCGAAATCGCGCAAGTCGAAACAGCGAGAGGGGGCGTCGATCACGAGCTTTATCACGACGATCGCGAAGGACGCGACGACGGACATCGTGGCGGCGATGCTGGAGACGAATGCTGCGGCATGCGATGCTCCTACGAATCCGAGCAGCGATCACGCACGAGACGACGAGAACGAGGGTGACAACGCTCGGGCTGGTGATGTCGGCGAAGAGGCCCACTTCGACGAGTCGAGCTTCCAGCCGTGTCCGATCTGCGGCAAGATGATCAACGTGAGCAACGCGATCGCGATCAACGCGCACGTGGACGCGTGCATCACAAAGCAGTCGCAGAGAGTCACAGGCGGTCGCTCGAGTTGGAGTGCGAGCAGCATCAGCAGCACCAGCAGCAGGAGCGGCAGGAGCGGCAAACGCGACGCGCCTGGCAGTTCGTCCAGTCAGCATCACAGCTACTTCTCCGACACGGTGTCATGCTTCCAGCCGTGCCCGATCTGCGGCGAGATGCTCAACGCGAGCAGCAGCAAGCTCGTGAACACGCACATCGACGCGTGTGTACTGACGCCGCTGTCGCAGCCGACACCCGAGTCGCCTCCTCAAGGCGAAGTGGGTGTCGTCGCAGCATCAAGAACAGGCTTCGAGAGCGATCGCGTTGCCGCTCTGACAGAGTTCGGCAGTAGTGCAGACATCGACAGTCGGTGTCCGATCTGCGGGGTCGGGATTGACACGCGCGACAGCGCCGCTGTGAACGCGCACGTCGATGCGTGCGTCGCGTGGGAAGCGAAGGAGGGGAATTGTGCTGGCGCGGGGCGTCCTCCAGCAGCCGGTTCCTCTCGCGGCGGTCCAAAGACGAAGCGCCAGCGGACTGGAGGAGGCGGCGGCGGCGGCGGCGGTCGTCGTCGCGGAGGGCAGCAGCACTCGATCCAGTCGTTCTTCTCGACTGCGAGAGGCGGAGGAAGAGGATCGTAACATCATCCTTCTAGTTCATCGAGACGCATCTTGCAGCTCTTCTTTGCCTTCCCTTGCCGACACCGCTCAGATAGCGAGAGCGAACACGCCTTCGGGAGACAGCGATCGGAACACAAGGAGACACCGGAGCTGCACATCGAAAGTGTCTTTGATATCTCTAAAGAAAAGACTAACCAGACCGCCGCGCAGGTTCCTCGCGCTGGCGGCGGCAGGCGGCGCTGATACTACTGCGAGTGACGCGTGACGTCGCGAGGCGCCTATTCCTCGTCGCTGTCACTGAAGTACTCGCCGCGGGCCTCGGCCTCCTTCTTCGCCTTCTGCTTGGCCTTGATCTCCTTGCGCGTGAGCTTTCGCTTGATCTTGGTCTTCGTCACGTTGCCGAACGCGTCCGTCGTCTCCTCCTCGTCCTTCTGCTCGATCTTGGTCTTGTCCTCCGGGACCTGGCCCTCGATCGACAGGAAGCCCGCCTCCACGTTCCACGTCTCCTGGCACAGCGCCGACGTGAACTCGTTGTGGTGCGAGATCATCACCACACCGCCGTTGAACTCGTTGATCGCCGCCGCAAGCGCGCCGAGCGAGTCACGGTCCAGGTAGTTCGTCGGCTCGTCGAGCACAAGGATGTGCGGGTTCAGCCACATGGCCGCACCGAGCACCACCTTCACCTTCTGGCCGCCCGACAGACCGCGCATGCGCGAGTGCGTCGCGAACTCCGCGCCAAGCCCGAAGTTGTCCATGTGCTTCTGCACCGCGAGCGCAGTCACCGGACGCGCCTGCAGGTTCGCGCGCGCCGCCTCGCGGTCATCGGCGATCTGGAGCAGCTTGTCCCAGCCCCACTTCTCGAGCTTCTCACGCGGGATCCACGCGTTGTCCTCCACCGAGCACTTCTCCCACTTGATCTCGTACTCGAACGTCTTCTTGAACTTGCGGCGCGACACGATCTCCTCCATCACGCGCTTCTCGCCCTCCCAGTTCACCGGCTTCTTGAAGTGCAGCTTCTCCTCCGCAGACAGCTTGCGCGTCTCCTTCGCGAGCAGCTCCTTGTCCTCGCCAGACTGGAAACGCCACTGGATGTACTGGTTCGCCGTGATGTCGAGGTGCTCCTCAATGTGGTGGAACGCGTGCTGCGCCACGTACGCGAAACGCATCGCCGGGTGCTTCCACACCTGTCCGCTCGTCGGCTCCACCTCACCCGTCAGCATCTTGATCAGCGTCGACTTGCCGGCGCCGTTCGGGCCCAGCACCGCGATACGCGACGACAGCGCGCACGTCACCGAAATGTTGTTGATCGACGGCTTGGGGCGGCCAGGGTACGTGTACGAGCAGTTCGTCAGACGAATGATCGGCTTGCCCTTGTTCTTGATGTCCGCGAGGAAACCCGGCTCCGGGAACGTGAACTTGAACGTCGCCGCCTCCAGCTCGTAGTACGCCTTCGCCTCCGGCTTCACCTCCACGAACTTCGAGAGGTTGCCCTTGTAGATCTTCAGCTTGCGGTTCTCGTAGTGGATGATGTTCGTGCACACGTTGTCGAGGAAGCCAGAGTCGTGCGACACCATGATCGACGTCACGCCCTTGTCGTGCAGCGAGTTCAGGTAGTTCTCGAGCCACGCCACGTTCTTCACGTCCAGGTGGTTCGTCGGCTCGTCGAGCAGCAGAATGTCGGCCTTCTGCAGCATCGCGCGCGCCAGCTCGAGCTTCATCTTCCAGCCGCCCGAGAGCGAGCCCACAGCCTGCGCCTGCATCTCGTCCGTGAAACCGACGCTCGAGAGCGTCTCCACGATCTCCTGGCGCGGCGACGCCTTCAGCTCCTCGTCGAGGCAGATGAAGTCCACCACCGACAGGTCCGCCTCCTCCGCCTGCAGGTTGTGCTCCACGAAGATCGTCTTGAGCTCGTCCTTCTTCGGGAAGCCCTCGAGCTGGCCGTTCGCGATCGCGCGCATCAGCGTCGACTTGCCGCAGCCGTTCGGGCCACACAGACCGTAGCGGTGGCCGCGCTTCAGGCGAAGACGCGCGTTGTTCAGCAGGATCATACCACCGTACGCAAGCGAGAACTCGCAGTTGCACAGGTCCGGCTTGCCCTCGTCGCAGTCAACGTCCTCGATGATGATCGCCTTGTTCTCCTTGAAGCAGCGGTCGCGGATCACCACGGCCACCGGCTTCCAGTCGTCGCCCTTGAGGAAGCTCTTGAAGTACGTGCTAATGTTCTGGTTGAACGTCGTCTGCGAGAAGCTGCGCGCCACCACGAGGAAGTAGCAGATGCCCGCCACGTAGCTCAGCGTGAACTCGTCGATGTCCGCCTTCTTCGCCTTGGCGTCCTCGGCCACCGAGTTCTTCACGATCTTGAGAATGTTGTCGTAGTCGACCTTGAGGTCCTCCTCCGACATCACCTCCACGGAGCCACCGGCGATGAACAGCGTGCCGTGCGCGCGCGTCGCGACCTCACGGCACTCCGGGTCGGCCACCGTGTCGATGATCTTCTGCAGACCAGGGAGCAGCTTCGGCATGAACAGCTGCGCCTCGGCCGGGTCGTCCATCAGCTTGCACATGTTGTCAATGATGACAGCGGCCTGGCGCTTCACGGCCGTCTTGCCCTCCGCGAGCGCGCGCTTGAGCAGCGGCTCCATAATGGCGAGCGCCGGAGCCTCCACCGTCTTCACGAACGTCGTCGACGCCAGCTTGTGCGTGCACTCGGCGACCTCCGTCGGGTTCGCAAGGCACGACACGAGCGCCGGGATGAACGGCTCAATGTCGCCGTTGCCCACCACGTGGCACACCTTCACGAGCGTCTCCTTCGCGGCGACCTTCACCTCCTTGCGCGTGTCCCACATGCAGTCCGTGATCACCGGGATGATGTCCGGCAGGCAGCGGCCCACCTGGTACGGCGCCACCGTCGAGAGCTCCGCAATCAGGTCGAGCGCGATCTTCTTCGTCTGCCACTTCTGCGTGCGCTCGAGGCCGGCGAAGAGCGCCGGCAGCACGCGGATCGTGTAGTTCTTGTTCACCGACGAGATGATCGTGAGCGCGGCCTCCTCGGCCACCGGGCGAACCGACACCTTCTTGTCCGCGAACAGCTCGAGCAGGTCCGTGAGCAGCGGCGCGATGTACGCCTCCGTGCGCTCCGCGTACTTCTGCATCAGGTCGTCAATGACGTAGCACGCCACGATGCGCGCGTCCGCCTCCGCGCTCACGAGCGACTCGTGCAGCTTGAGCGACACGACGCCGAGGTCAATCGAGGCATCCGAGTTCACGAGCTCCGAGAGCTTCTCGGCCGCGACCTTCTGCTCCTCGGCCTCCGTGACCTTGACGGCCTGCGCGAGCGCCTCGGTGAAGTGCTTGCTCTTGTCGATCGCGAGCTTGCTGATGCCTTCGGCGGGCGAGTACGGAGCCATGGTGGTTACGCGGCGGACGACGGGGGGAGGGTGGCGACGGCGGCGAAAGGGGCGGCGGCGACGACGAGCGGCGCGGCGCGGAAAGTGGAGGCTGGGGACTCGGGCGACGAAGGCGGGGCGCTCGGCGGATCGGGGGAAATTCCGAAATGACGAGTGAGCGAGTGGCTGGCAGAGCAGAGCGGAGAGCGGAGGCGAGGCGGCGGGCGGAGGTTCAGGTCAAGCGCTGCGAGCCAACCAGCCAGCCAGCCAGCCAGCGAGTCGAGCTGGAGAGAGAGAGAGAAGCAACCGAGCAACCGATCAACCGAGCAAGCGAGCGAGTGCAGTGCTTGGAGACGTGAGTGTGTGGCTGGGAGAGAGGGGGGAGCGGTTACTTTGTAGAGATGTTATTCAGAAATTCAGGAAACAAGATGCGAGCGAATTTGGAGCATACTTGATCCAAGTGCATTGCAACGAATGAATATTT
>JAASFS010000627.1:0-14282 GCA_023333865.1 Globisporangium perplexum | reverse complement strand
GCATTCCGTCATGTGCTGCCACGCTGCTCGCCTCCCTTTACCCCGCACAGCACTCCCATGTTTCTCCCTCACTTGAACGGCGTGCGCTTCTTGTGCTTGAACGACGGCGACGCCACGAGTGCTGCGAGCCGCGACTTCTTCAGCACGCTCGACGCCGTCTCTCGACGGATCTTGAGCAGCAGCGCTCCGGAAGCTCCCGACGCGAAGGACGAACTCGTATCCGGCGCCAGCGTCTTGCCTTGAGTGTCGGTGTGGAGGTTGAGAACATGTATGTGTCGGTCGCGACTTACAGTATTATTAGTCCTCTCGACTCGAACATCGAGAAGAGGAAGAGGCGACGACGACAGCGCTCGACCTGCTCTCGCGGACGGTCGAGGCTGCGTGGCGCGCGGAGTTTCTCCTCTCCACACCCGCGCTACCGAGCGCGTCCCATGCGTGTGCGTCGCTTGACGGCGAAATGGCCACTGACCCGCGCAACTCCGCCGACGCTGCCTCCAGCGCCACACAATGTGACTCAGCTCGCGCTCGTGCTGCGCTCGAGGATCGAGAGGTGGCGCTCATCAAGAGCCCGCAGATGAGTGACGCATTCGGTGTCGCGCCAAGGAAGAAGCTGTGGTTGGCTGTTCCTGCTCGTCCAAAGTCTGCCGGCGCAGCATCTCGCAGACGACCACAGACCACCGCTGACCATGACGAACGCAGCAACGAGAACGGCTTGCAGCGTGCTGTGAGCTCCAGTAAGGCGACGTACAGCAGCTCGCGCGTCGGAGCCCAACAGCGAGACCGGTTCTGCATCGAGTTCAAGTCGCCGCGGCCAAGACCACCGTCCGCATCCTCCTCCACTGCAGTCGTGGTCATGAACAACAACGGGCGAACGAGGCGCGTTCGTGCCGCAGACTCCACCGCCGCGACTCCGCTCACGACGCGCACCACGGTATTGCAGGATGTGGCAGGCGCTTCTTCCACCACAGGTGTCGTAGCGATCGGTGCTGCTAGAGGTGCTCTTGCAAGCGGGATCATGCAGCACGTGATGAAAGAGGAGATCGAGACCCAGCGCCGCGTCACGCAGCAAGCGCAACGACAGCTACACGCCCTGCAGCACGTGTTCGCGGAGAGAACGAAGGAGATTGAACTCGTGAGGCATCACTTGAGCACGTTCGAAACGCAGGCGAAGCTATCACTCCCTGTGCTCTCGGCTCGCCAAGGCCCAAGCAGCACGCCAGCAGCGAGTTCGGCTGTGAGCTCCGTGACGGTGGCGGTGCTCGTCGCGGGCGCTCAAACGGTGGGAGCTGGCGCTCGCCACCGAGAGAGCATCGCGGCCGCCGCTTGTCTTGCGGAGAACGAAGACGGTGGCGCGAGCGGGAACCCGGTGCCCGTCACAGTCCGCCTGAAGGACCAGGTGCAGCGTCAAGACCTGTACAAGAAGAAGCTCAAGGCCCTGCTCGGCCGCTTGAGTCGCCACGCGCAGTTCGTGGTCGCGAACCTCGAGAGCTTGCGACTCAAGCAGGAGAGCACGCGGCGAGAGCTCGCGTTCTTCCACGATCGCGTGGTCCAAGAGCGTAATTACTGCACGGAGCTGGAGCACAAGAAGCACGAGCTCGCGGAGCAGCACGCCACGCACGCGCACAACACCGCACTCGTGCTCAACTCGCTGCGGGAGGAGATCGCGAGTCGGGCGATGATGAGCCGACACCGGCACGAAGCGGATCGACGCCGCGAGCAACTGCTGACGCTCATCCAGTCGAGCGCCGGCGCGAGAGGAGGCTCGTCGACCGCCCGCGGCGCCGTCGCTCTCAGTGGAGCGGGGAGGAGCACGAACCGCAAGAGCACTCTCCACGCGCTCGGCGCGGACAAGGCGACGCACGAGTTCGCCCCTGCGTTCGTCACTGCGGAGATCGCAACGAGACGAAGTACATCACAGAGCGCGCGACACCGCAGCAGCTCGGTCGACATGCAGCAAGTCGCGCGCCACGAGACGCTCATGCAGATCTACGAAGGGCAGTACGCGCGCGTGCTGGAGGAGACGCACGAGTCGGACCTGAGCGTCGTGATCGAGCGCTTCCTGAGCTTCCGAGAGACCAAGCGTCGCCTGCTGCAGATCGAGAGCGATGCGTCCGAGCAGAGCGCGCAGCTCGAGCGCGAGCGCGAAGCGCATAGTGACCTCGTGCGCAAGCTGCGCGTCTCAGGCATCGCCGAGGTGGAGAAGCGCAAGAAAATCCGCGACTTCCTCGAGCAGATGCACCACGCGAAGGCGCAGGTGAAGAGCCAAGCGAGGGACAAGTTCGTCGAGCAGCTCAAGATCTTCTCGTGTGCGTGCGCCGCGCGTCTGCCTCTCTCTCGGTGCTCTCGCTGTCACCAGCGTCTCGCTCACTCGCTCCCTCGTGCGCAGTCGTGCAGCAGGGTGTCAGCAACATCGTCGAGCTCTTCAAGTGCCTCGACGACCGCGTGGCGCCACCGAGCGCGATGTTGGCGTCGCCGCTCTCCTCTGCGACGCCGCCGGCGGCAGTCGCCCACGCGCTCGCAGACATCGTGCGCGTCTGCGTGCAGGCGGCTCGCGCGAACCCCGGAGGCGCGCCGATTGTGTTCACGGACGCGCACGTCGCGAGCCTCCGGGAGTTCGTCTCGCCCGATGCGGCGCCAAGGAGGTCTCCGTCCAAGTCCCAGCCGAGCAGCAGCGCGCTTGCGGCGACGGTCGACAGCTCGTCGCTCCGAGCGAAGCGGAAAGCACTGATCCGAGACACTGACGACGATGATGACGACGACGAAGCCGAGGACGGGGACGCAATGGTTTCGAGCGAGAGCGACGTGGAGGAGACGCGCCGCGACATGAAGCGCGGCGAGAAGGACACACTGCAGCAGGTGGACGCGCTGCTCAAGACCTTCGAGACGCGGCGGCTCCTGCTGAGTCAGGAAGCGCATGCGCTGGACGCTGCGTCGGTGCTGAAGCCGCGACGCCAGCGCAGCGCCGGACGCCACAACAGCGTCCCGCTGATCGCCGGAGCGGACGGCGGAGCGCCGGGCGACGTGCTGCTCCAGCGCCAGCACCAGCGCGCGGCGGGCGAGACAGACAACACGGCCGCGCGCCTCGAAGCGGTGCACGCGTTCTTCCATGAGAAGCGGCGGCGCGAGCGCCAGGAGCAGCAGCAGCAGCGCGAGGTGCTCGCGCTGCTCGCCGAGGCATCATACAAGACCGCGCCGCGCGCCAGCAGCAGCACCGCCGCCACACGCCTTCCACCCCCGCACTCTGGTGCTGCGAGTCGCTCCAAGCTCGCGTCCATGGCGGCGCGCAAGCGCAGCAACGGCGTCGCGACGCTCGCGCTGCACTCGGCGGTGCAGGAGCACCAGCAGGAGCAGCAGCACGCGGGTGTGGGTCGCAACTCGCAGCGGCCCAAGACAGTCCGGTGACGAACGTAGCGGCCAAAAACGGTCCAGGTGACGAACGCAGTTTTGCGAGCAGCTACGCAGCGCTCCTTAGTATGTCATCGCTCTCACTCGCTCGCTCTCACTCTCTCAGCCGCCCAAGCACGCGCGCATGAACCGGTTGTAGTCCACGCAGCCGTCGTCCGCGTGATCGAACTGCCGCAGCAGCCCCAGGAACGGTTCGTCGGCCACGGGCAGCGCGTACCACTCGAGCAGCTGCCGGAAGTGCGCGGCGCTCACACGCCCGACGTTCTGCTTGTCGAGCGTCTTGAAGGAGCTGTAGACTGCCTTCCACTTGGCGCGCACGCCGAGCCGCAGCGCCTCGGGCACGCCCGCCGAGTCACCAGCGGCGGCTCCTCCTCCGCCACCAGCCCTGCGCGGCGACGAGGCACTACCGCCGCCGCCCGCTAGACTCGGCAGACTCAGACTCAGCTCCGCGCCGCCGGTGCCGCCCGTCAGGTCGCTCATGGCGTTCGTGAGGTGCCGCAGGTACTCGTGGTAGTGGACGCGGCCGTTCTGCTCGACGTCGTACTTGAGCTGCAGGCGCACGAGCTCCTCCCGGTCGAGCAGTACGCCGAACTCCTCGAGCACCTTGCGGAAGGCGCCAGCGGTGACGCTGCCGCGCCGCTCGCTGTCGAGCTGCAGGAACGCGCGCGAGAGCTGCTTCCAC
Organism: Globisporangium perplexum; assembly: GCA_023333865.1. NCBI lineage: Eukaryota > Oomycota > Peronosporomycetes > Pythiales > Pythiaceae > Globisporangium > Globisporangium perplexum. The sequence goes on along the minus strand of JAASFS010000627.1, from coordinate 10,195 downwards.
TTGCTCTTCCCCTGTGCTTCGAGCTGCTCCTTGATCTTGCGCTCGACCGCCGCCGCGGCCGCCGCTCCGCTGCCCCCACCGCTGTACCGCGGCTTCTCGATCGCGTTCGCCACGGCGGTGGCCGCCGCGACGTAGTCCCGACTCGCGAGCAGCGGCCGCGGACTCGCCGCTAGGCCGCGCACCGCGGGCCGTGGGCTGATGCTGACCGCGCTGTAGTATGAGCAGTTGCTCGAGAGGTCGCTCAGGCCGTCAAGTGCACGGTCCGGGTCGCGTCCGCCGTGTGCGTGCAGGAACTGCAGGTACTTGACCCGCCCGGGCACCTTGTCGCCGGCGGCGTCCTCGTCCTCGTACGCGGCGAAGAGCTCGCGCGCGGCGGCGTCGTCGATGCAGATCTCGAGCCGCTCGAGCGCGCGGCGCAGCTCCGGGAGCCCCAGCACACCACTCTTCCCGGGGTCCATGCGCTGGAAGACCTTGTAGGCCGCTTTCTGCCGCCGCATGCTGGCCGTGAGCTCGTGTCGGATCGCCTCCTTCGCATGGTGCGCGTCCAGCGCGCCACCGAGCTGCTGGTCGCCGTCGGGGAACCGGTCGCCGCCACCGGGGGCGTCGTCGTCGTCGGCGTCGTCCTGCAGCACGAGCGCCTGGGTCTGCAGCCCGGCCTTCTGGTCGAAGTCGAGCAGGAAGCCGCGGTAGTAGAAGAGCTGGCTCGGCGCCACGTACTTGCTGAAGAGCGCCGCGGCCGCGCGCGACTCCTTCCACCGCCCGCCGTTGATCTCCTTGCACAGGCGCACGAATGCCTCGAGCGCCACGAACCCACGCTTTTCCGGGTCCTCGCGGCCCACGAGCGCCTCGAGCGCGCGCACGTTGCCAGCGAAGAAGTCGCGCAGCCGCTTCTCCTCCTGCTCGCGCTCCATGCGGTCGGCGTCCGTGAACGCCACGAGTCCCAAGTCGCCGGCGCGAGCGGCAGCGTCGGGCGGCCGCGGTCGCCCTTTGCCCTCTACCCGCGGCCTGCTGCTGCTGCTTTGCTTGGTGTCGCCGACGCTACCACCGGCGTCCTCCTCGAGCCCCGGGTCCTCGTAGTCAGTTAGGAACGAGCCGTAGCGGATGAGTACGTGGTCGGACGAGACGTTCCGATCCTCGTAGAAGAAGCACAGGAACGCCACCTGGTCGTCCGAGAGCCGTAGGAAGTGATGCAGCATCGGCTTGAACTCGGCCGCGAGGATGCGGCCCTGGCGCCGCGCGTCCGCCTTCCAGATCGTCTCCTTAAGCGCCTGCCACTCGGCGGCCGAGAGCTGCGCGCGCGCCACGCGGATGCTCCAGACCATCACGAGCGACTCGGTCGGCGCCTTGCGGTATGTCGCGTCCGCGCGCGCGTGCGCGTCCTGGCGGTAGAACTCGACCGCGTCCAGCGCGCTCGGGCGGTACGTCTTGACGAGCGCGCGGTAGTTCATGAGCTGGTTCGCGTGCGAGCCGCAGGCGCGGAAGAGCACGGAGAAGTTGGCGCGTGGGAGTTCGCCGAGGTACTTGCTGAGCACGTGTAGCAGCTCGGCCGAGGGCACGAGCCCGGTCTTGCGTGGGTCGCTCATCTCGAGCTCCACGTACACGGCACGCCAGACGTCGTCGCTCAGGCGCGAGAACGCCTCCTTGAGCTCGTTCCCGGGCGACGAGAGCGCAAGGCGGCTCTTGTTGGCACCTTTGACGTCCTTGTGACCCGTGAACACGAGCGAGCTGTTCTCCTGCAGGCTCTGCTTCAGCGCGCCGACCGCCGGCTTGAGCGCCTCACCGAAGCGCGCGAAGAACTCGGTGTAGTCCACCGCGCCGTCGCCGTTCGTGTCAAGCGTCACCACGAGCGCGTCGAGTTCGTCGCGCGAGACGACGAGCTGGAAGTTGTGCAGCACGCGCGCGAACTCGGCGGCCGACAGGCACCCGCTGCCGTCCTTGTCGAGCGCCTGGAACGCCTTCTTCACGTCCGAGTAGCGCGCCGCGAGCTTCTCGTTGAGCACGATGCGGAGCTGCTCCATCGCGAGCACGCTCTGCTGCAGTGGCAGCGCTGGCGACGACGGCGAGCTCCCGCCGAGCTTCTTCCGGTCTCCGCCACCACCGAGCACCGAGCTGACGCCGGGTGACGCCAGCGTGTGGTTCACTGCGCCGGTGGCCGGGTCTTCGATCCCGTACACGGCGCCTTTGCCGGCGACGATGCCGCGCTCGAAGACGAGCGACGTGCTCACGGAGTTCGGGTCGCTGTGCTGGAAGTCGACACCGAAGGCGGCGAGGAAGTCGTTGTAGTCCACGGCGCCCTCGGCGCGCGGGTCGGCGCGCAGCACGAGCCCCTCGAGCACGGCGCTCGGCACAGGGATCTGCAGCTCGCGGCACAGCGCCGCGAACGCGCTCGTGGGCAGCTGGCCCCGACGCTCCTTGTCTGCCGCGCGGAAGGTGTCGCGCACGGTCGTCCAGGACACGCGCAGCCGCTCGCCGAGCAGCGTCTGCAGCTCGCGCGCCACTTGCGCGTGCATGGCGCTGATACGCTCGAGGTGGTGCGTGAGTCGGACCTTCTTGATCTGCGTGCGGCTCGTACCCGTCTTGTTGAGCGCCGTGCGGCGCAGCACCTGCACGAGGTCATCCACGAACGCGTCGTAGCCCAGCCCGCCATCGTTGTTCTCCTCGTACTCGAAGAGCAGCATCTGCGCCTCGTCGCTCGAGACCGCGATGCCGTAGCGCGCGAGCGTGGCTGTCACGTGCGCCAGTGAGACGTGCACCTGGCTCATCGCGATGTCGAAGTTGCTGCCGAGGTTGCGGATGTCGCCGCTGAGGATGATCGGCTTCTTGCGCAGCCCGAAGCTCGTCGGGGACGGCGCCTCTGGCGCGCGAAGGCCCAGCGCCTCATTCGCTTTTGTCCCCGGGTCTCGCTCGGTCGCGAACGGATTGCCAGCGCCGCTGCGCTGCGGCGACGACTTGATAGGCGACACGCTCGGCGTGTACGTGCGTCCGGTGCGCGACGCCGGCGACCCGAGCGGCTTCCCACCACCGCTCGCTGCTGCAGCAGTTCGCACCGGCCGAGGCGTCACGGACGGCGCGAGGTGGTGATGGCTCTGCATGCCCGCCGCTCTTGTGATGTGGTTGCAGCATGTCCGCACATGCGGGCTATATCCGGAATAACTAGAAACGGTTTGGTGAACAGAATGCCCGATTTAAATCAAAATTGGGCGCTTTTTGGGCGTTCTCTGGGCATAAAACCTCCAGAGGTGACAACAGACCTCCGATGGCAAGGAAATCCAATGACACGCGGATACGAGGGTAGCACGACCACTCGCTCGCTGCATTGCGATCGTTAACCACACAGACACACCGCCCACGACACGCGCGCACGCAGCGCTCTCTCTGCTCTTCGAGGCTGCTCGCCCGGCGCTTAGAAGAGCGCGGCCGCCGCCACCACGAGCCCCATCGCCATGGAGCTCGCGACCACGCGCAGCGACGTGGCGCCAGACGTCTTCTTCGTCGGAGACGGGGTCGGTGTCGCCGGCTCCACGGTCGCCTCCTCCATCGTGAAGTCGCTGCCGCTGCTCAGCACCTCGATCTCCTCCTCGCCGAAGCCGCTCGAGGACGACGTCGTGTTGAGGAACGAGCCCTCGCCGCCCTCGCCGGACGGGTCGAGCTTGAAGTTCTCGTTGATCGCGAGGTTGGGGAACGAGAAGCCGCTCGGAGCCGTGGCGCACGCCGCGTCGCTGCTGCTCTTACACACCTCGCATGCCTGGTAGTAGTTGACGCGCTTGCAGCCGTTGCTCGCGGTCGCGCACTGGACGTTGTTCTCGTAGCATGCTGGGTTGGACTTCTGGAGCTGCGCCACGCTCGGCATGGCCGACATCTTGCCGCCGCTCTCCTTGACCATCTTGTTGTACAGGTTGACCATCTTCTGGAACCGCGCCGTGTTCGCCTTCGGATTCGTCGGGTCCTTCCAGAACGGCAGCGAGCTCTTGACCGTCAGCGACTTGGTGTCCTGCGTCGCGTCGAACTCCACGCCGCCGTCCTGGCAGAACTCCTTCAGGTTCGCATACTTCTTGCCCGTCGACTTGCTCGTGAGCGCCGTGATGCCCACGAGATCGTCGATCTTGAGGTACCCGAGCACCTTGTAGGCGAACGTGCACGCGAGGCCGTCCGGGCTCTTGCCGAACGGACACAGACCGCCAGGCTGCTCCGCGCGGCACTCATCCGTCTTGCTCGCGCGCGCCGTGCCCGGACAGCTGTTCGGGAACGAAAACCAGTACGTGTTCGGGTACGGCGCACGGAAGTCCGAGTCCTTGGACTCCCCGCCCACGCACGGGCCGAGGTTCGTCTCGCCCTCGAGCCCGTTGTACTCGTAGCACTCCTTCGGGAGCTTCTCGCCGTCCGTCGGCGTGCAGCGCGAGCCGTCCATCGGCACGAACGGACAGTACTCCTTCGTCGGAGCCGTCGACTGGTACCGCGCGATCGAGTTGACGGTCTGCGCGATCTGGAACTCGTAGAACACGACGTACTCCATCTTGTTCTTGCGCTCGCACTTGACGCTCTGCTCGTTCACGTTGATGCCCTCAGCCTGCACGTACATGAGCGCACCCTCGACACTCGCAGTGTTCACCGTGTCGAGCGCGCCGCGGTGCTTATCCGCGAACGTGGTGCCGAACTTGGAGACGTACGCGCCGTGCTCCTCATCCCAGAAAGGTTCGTCCGACTGCACGCGCGCCTGGATGGACGTCACAGTCTTCATGCGCCAGGCACTCGACTTGTTCGACTTGCTCGACGACGCCGGCTTGGGCGTCGACGTCTTCGGTGCGCTCGTCGTGGGCTCGGGCGTCTTCGCTGCCGGCTCCGGGGTCGCTGGCGCTTCGCTCGTCGCAGCCTCCGAGTTCGAGCTCGTCGTGGGTGTGTCACCGGTGACGGCAGCTGCCACGACGTCCGCGAACGTCGCGGGGTCGCGGCCCGTGAATGTGAGCTCGGCACTCGCGTTGCCGGCGAGCAGCACGGCGGCGAGCACGGCGCTCGCGAGCGATCGGCGCGGAAGAGGGAGCATGGCTTACTCGGGTGCGCGTGTCTTCTCGAGGAGACTCTGGTACCTGCGGGCGGGTCGGTGTGGGTCTCGCGCTCGGAAGAGAGCGAGTGCGTAAATGAACCGCTCTCGCGCGCTCTCTCTCTCCTGGAGCTCGTCGTGCACTTGCTGAGCTCTTGCACTTTGAGCGGGTCCCGCCATCGGGTCTGTAGAGAGAGACCTCCTCGCCTGCTTGCTGCTTGCTTGCCGCTGTGCGAGGACGACGACGAGGAGGAGGAGAGGGAGAGTGCACTCGGGTGTCGAGGTTCCGAACTTTCGTCTGGTCCAGCTTGCGATCAGCGCCAGTGCAGTCCAAGCGAGTTGGCCCGAGGGTGGATTTGCAAGCATAAAAATGCATGCAAAGAGTCGATGTGGAGTCGAAGCGATGTCGACAATTTTCGCGGAGGCCGGACTGACTCGATTTGACAGGCGCACCCAACTTCAAGACCTTGCAAGCAAGTACTGTTGTTCGCGGCGGCAGCGTGTGCGTTCGCGGAGGCGCATGGCGCCCAGGGAGGCGTAGGCATGTTCTCGCTCTCGTAGCGAGCGAGAAGCTCCATGGCGGCATGGCCGACACCTTGCAGACGCGTGCTAGCCTTGCAACAACATCCCGGTTCTGTCGATCGCATCGACCACGAACGGCGCCGACATATCGGGTGCTTGAGGGGAACGGAACAGAGTTGCCACCCACTCGTCTCCGCGACGTTGCCGCACGGCAAGCACCGCGCGCGAGACCGCGCGCATGGCGAGCACACGACGCCGATCACGACCGACGAGCCGCGCTGAACCCGTGTAACCGCGTAGTGAGTCATAGTCACCAGCGAGCGAATTATTCCGCTCTGGGTGCAGGGCGGACTGCGTCGAGGTGTCCGGCGTCGTGTGTGTGCGCCGAGGAAGAGAGCGCGTGTGTCAACTCGGTCCGGCACAAGGAACGGATGATGCCGCCGCCGCCACCGCAGGACTTGGTCAAACGGACGAACTCGTGCGGATTTTCTGTTTCGCAAGTGAGAGAGAGCTCGACCCTGGATGCATGTTGCAGCGCGACTGGTGTTGACTCTCGCTTGTTGCTCTGCCGCCGCTCGATGCCAACAGCAGCAACGACATCGGAGGTGGAAAAGAGCTGAACGCTTGAGGAGACGACGCCGGCGGCGCGAGATTCTAACAAGTCGTGCGGCTCCACTACCAGCTCAGTCTTTCAGCCGGACTCGCGGAGACAGCGAACGACTGCTTGCTCGCTCCAGCGCCGCGCTTGGTGATCGCACAGCTCTCGTCTCAACAAGAGTTCGTGAGGTCATTTTGCGTGAAATTGAAAACTTGAAGAGCAACATCGCAAGAAGTTGGCGCTAAGTGGATTCGCTGCACGATTTTCCAGCGCGGGATTTTGATCTTGTGTCTCGTATGCACGAGTCGCTATCGGAAAAAATCATGTTGATAATTTGCGTTCAAAAACGAGGCAATCGAACGCGGCTAAACTGCGCTCCACGTTTCTTCATAAACAAAGCATACAGTCTGCTTATATTCGTGTCACGCAATATAAACAGTGATTCCAGCCGTTTCTAGTCATTAAAAAAGGGGATTGAGTGACTCAATAGCGTCTGCGCTACTGCCAGTGTCTCCACCCAAAAGCTCTCAATCGGATCAGCAGCCATCGCCAACTCAAGATCAAGGCTCACTCGCCGATCCGCCCGCAAGCTCGCACGTGGCACCCTTCCTCTCTATCTCTCTCCCTCCTCCATCTCTCCGCCAGGTCAAGATGCTGCGCCAGTTCACCGCCATCGCCGCGCTCGTGGCCGCCGCGCTGTCAGTCGGTGAAGCCGCGCACTTCCACCTCAAGGTCTCGAAGGAGGTCTCAGCGGCGGCCGCGAACAGCACCACACCCACCTCGACGACGGCGAACACCACGGCGCTGAAGGACGCCAACACGTGGCACATGAAGCAGGTGACGTCCGTGCAGGCGCGCGTGCAGGGCGACCAGCCGTACTGGGACGCCGACACGAAGCTCTGGGTCTCCAAGTACGGCACCACGATCGACGAGCGCTACGCGAACGTGCTCGACACGGTGAACACTGCGAGTGTCGAGGGTGCGCTCATGTACGTGCAGGCTGAGGGCATCAACCTGAGCGAGCAGAGCGTCAAGTGCGAGCGCAAGAACAAGATGCAGTACGTCGTGTTCTACGAGCTCCAGATCGTGCAGCCGACGTACGCGATCGTCGAGTCGCAGAACCACATCCCGGTCGAGTACACGGGCTTCGTGGCCATGGACAGCGCCAAGTGCACGGACGTGGGCACGGACCTCCCGAAGGAATGCAAGCAGTACTTCGGTCTCGGCGGCGAGCTCAAGCTCGGCCCGAGCGTCGGCGCGGAGCTCAAGACCACGGACCCGCGCGCGCCATACCCGGACAACTACTGGTTCTCGTACCCGAGCGGCTGCGCGGACCAGGTCCGCGACAAGAAGACGGCCGCGTGCCGCGCGGAGCACGCCGGCGGCCTGTGCCCGCGCGGCACGAGCCCGGACGGTGTCACGTGCACGTTCGCGTACAAGATCCTCGGGTACATCAATCTGGACGACCTCGTGGGCATCACGAGCATCAAGGGCTCGTCGGGCGTCGCGTACGCCAACTACACTGAGTTCTGCAAGGACGGCGGCGTGGAGTTCGACGCGACGAACAGCAACGGCTTCACGGTCAAGCAGTCGCTCAAGTTCTGGGAGAACCCGGGCGACTCGAAGGCGAACGCGGCGCGCGCGGCCGAGATGGTGACGATGTACAACAAGCTGGCGCCGAACGCCAAGACAGGCGCGATGACGGCGCTGCCCACGGTCGCGGACCTCACGAAGGCGAACCCCAAGTGCTACGAGAACAGCGAGAAGTGCGCGACGGCCAAGAATGGCTGCCGCCGCACGCTCTACGCGCAGATCTGCGAGGTGTGCGACGCGGCGGCTGACGGCTGCGAGGTGGCCCCCAAGGACTTCAAGTACCCGACGCTGCTGCGGCCGACGCAGCCGCCGACGCCCGCACCGGGCAAGAACGGCGCCAAGGGCAGCGGCAACGGCAGCAACGACACGGCGGCGGGCGACGCGGACAAGGCGGACGGCTCCGGCGCGGCGGCGCTCGCGTCCATGGGGCTCGCGCTCACGGTGGCGCTCGCCACGGCGCTGCTGTAAGCCAGCGCGTTTGCGCATCAATGCGAGCGAGCGACCAGTGTGCGCAGTGCTGCGCGGGGGTGTTTTGTAGGCATTTCGCACTCGGATCCTGTCTATCTCGATACCAGACTCGATATCCAGTTTGCGAGTGCATTTCTTTTTCTCCCCTCGCACTCGCCGATTTTCGCTGTAGAGGCCAAGAAGCGGGAAGCATGGGCGGCAAGCGCGCCGGGGGCTCCGGCGGCACGAACCTCTCGAACGACGAGAAGCTCGCGCTCTGCGAGCACGCGGCGCAGCACCCGGGCATGAGCCAGCGCGCGCTCGGTGTCTGGGCACAGCGCACGTTCCACCTGCCGAGCGCGCCGAGCCAGGCGACGGTCTCGAACGTGCTGCGCAAGCGCGAGGAGCTCAGCAACATGGTGCCTGCGGAGCTCGCGGTCAAGCGCCAGCGCGTGCTCAAGCACCCGGAGCTCGACCGCGCGCTCGCCAACTGGGCGCTCTACACGATCCAGCAGAGCGCGCAGCCGCTCACGGGCAACGCCATCAAGAAGCAGGCGACCAAGTTCGCGGCGCTGCTCTACCCCGGCGCGGGCGGCGCCGACGGGCTCGCGTTCTCCAACGGCTGGCTCGGCGCCTTCAAGGAGCGCCACGGCATCAAGGGCGTCGCCAAGAAGGCGCACGACCGCGAGCTCGCCGAGCGCTCACTGCCGGAGCTCCAGCAGCTCGCGGCCGCCTTCGCGCCGCGCGACGTGTACGCGTTCGACGAGTTCGGGCTCTTCTACGACCTGCCGCCCGACCGCGACACGCTGACGGCGCTGGCGAGCCAGCCGTTCCGGCGGCGCAACCGCCTCGCGCTCGCGGCGTGCGTGAACGCGGACGGCAGCGACGCCCCCGAGCCGCTCTTCGTCGGCCGCGTGCGCCAGCCGCGCAGCTTCGGCGGTCGCTCGGCGCTCGAGCTCGGCTTCCGCTACGAGCACAACGTGCGTGCGCAGACGAGCGAGCTCGTGTGGCAGCGCTGGCTGCAGCAGTTCAACGCGCGCATGCGCGACGCCGGACGCCACGTCCTGCTGCTGCTCGACACGGCGGCGGCGCACGTGACCACGGGCATCGCGCACGACCACGTGCAGATCGCGTTCCTGCCGCTGCAGGCGGAGCAGCTGCAGCCGCTGAGCGCCGGCGTCGTCGCCGCCTTTAAGCGGCGCTACCGCCGCCTGCAGCTCATGCAGGCGCTCGACCGGCACGAGCTCGGCGAGACGAACGTCTTCGCGGTGGACCAGCGCCAGGCGATGGAGTGGAGCGTGCAGTGCTGGCAGTCGCTGCCGCCGGACGTCGTGCAGCAGAGCTGGCAGCGCACGCGGCTGCTCGCGGCGGGAGCTGTCGACGAGCTGCTCGGGGCGGCGGCGCCGGCGTCGCCACTGCTGCCGGGTGGCCGGCGCAAGAGCCGCGAGGAGCAGGATATCGAGAGCGACCTGAGCAAGCACCTCGAGTGGATGGGCGTGGCGAACCCCGTGAGCGTGGGCGAGCTGCTCAACCCGGAGGACGAGAACAGCGTGCACGCCGGCGTGGAGGACGAGGACTTCGTGGGCTGCGCGATGCAGCGCGAGTGCGAGTCGGACCCCGAGCAGGAGCCGGACGAGAGCGAGCCGCCGCTGCCGCCGCCGGAGGAGCCGCTGAGCGACGAGCAGAAGCTCGCGCACATCTCGCAGGTGCTGCGCTTCTTGGACGACCACCCGTGCGAGCACTCGACCGGGCGGGACCTGCGCAAGGTGCAGCGCGCGCTGCGGGAGAAGATCGCGACGCAGCGGCGGCTCGAGCGCACCATCGTCCTGTAGCTGGGGCTTCGAGCACTCGCGACTCTCGCCGGAGAGCGCAACGTACCAACTCCACGCTGACGGAGTAGCTCGTCATCGTCAGTCAATACACCACCACGTCTTGTTCGCATCTCGCGGAGGCTCGTGCAAGTGCTGGGGTTCGTGGCCACAGACATCCGCCAGTGT
>JAASFS010000626.1:0-14303 GCA_023333865.1 Globisporangium perplexum | reverse complement strand
CCAAATGCAGAACTAGCGTAATCAAACAAACACTCTTGTGCAGAATGTTGTCATGAATACGCTAGTGAGCACGGGTGAGTGTTGGTTGGATATCGTGAGTGATGGTGAGTCCTCACATGCACAAGCTGTGGTTGCGCAGCGTGCTGTAGCTGCAAGTGCCACGCGTGAGCAAGCTTGAACGCTGCATTGCCCTTACGATCCGATGGCTATGGGTGTCAGGACGACGACGCCAGGCAAAACTGCTCCAGCTCCAGCTCCGGTGGCGCTAAAGCGCCAGTGAAGGGCAATGAATCAAGGGTTTGAACAACAATGATGCCATCTCGTCCGTGATAGTGCATTCCCCCACCGACAGACTTGCTCCCGTGTTCGCTCGCTCATACGCACTTGTCCCTTGTTGTCCGTCGGAAGACAATCAGCTTGTCTTGAGCCAGCCGCCGTTTTGCGCACACCTCGCACGTAGCTCCGTCACGACCTCGCAGGTCTCTTGGGCGTTCATGTGCAGATGGCTACCGAGGTTCACGCGGCAGACTTGCTGGAGACCCATGAGATCGATGGGGACAGTCGTGATGCTGCCGCCGTCGATCAGAAACGTCTTGAAGTGGCTGAACAGGACGAGGTCGGCAGGCACGGGTAGCAGGAGCGGGTTGCAGCCCAAGTCGATGATCTCGAGGCGCTTGCAACGACACAAGAACGCCGGGATCGACGCCACGACGTTCTTGCGCATTTCAGGTGCGCGAGCGACGACATGCGATCGAAGAACGACGGGATCACCGAGGTCTGGTTCGTGTTCGCGTCGATCTTCTTAAGGTGGACGAGGTTGTCCATGCTCGGGAATGCCTTGAGGTTGCTCTGCTGCACCGTGAAGGTCTCGAGATTGTGAAGCGCGTCCATGGCTGGCAGAGCCGCCAGTTTGTTCACGTGCAGGTAGAGCGCCTTGAGGTGCTTGGTCTCGGGGAAAGACACGAGCAGGTCGTTGCTCACGTTGAGCTCCTCCAGCTCGCAGAGTTCGCCGAATTTGACCCTCGTTTTTCTCACTATCGAGTGTGAAAGGAATCATTGCCCAAAACGGCACTTGAAAGGACGCGAGTCAACGTCGTTCGAAGCGGAGCTACGAGCTCCGCGATGCGCCGCCACTTCCTCTTCCCGGACCAGGAGCACGAGCGCGGTGTGGGCGACGGCGACGCGAACCTCCTGCGGCTCTGGCTCGATCGCCGCGCGCAGCTGCTGCGGCACGCGCCGCTCGCGCGGCTGCTCGCGCTCTTCTGGGACCTCGCGAAGGACAAGCGCGCGCCGGGGCTCTCGGCGCCGCGCTACGCTGAGTTCTTCGCGCGCGTCGCGCTGGCGCTGCTCCAATCGGTCAACAGTGACGGCGCGCCGGCGATCGCGCTCCGCGACTGGGTGTACGACTCGGAGGGCGGCGATGGCGCGATGCCGCTCGAGCTCTTCCGGGAAGCCGTGCTCCAAGTCGCGGAGCTCGTGCTGCCCGTCGAGAGCGACGAGTCCATGTTCGAGTCGTTCTTCCTCGAGCTGCGCGAGTGCGTCGCGACAGTCGACACGCAGCCTCTCGCTGCGAGTCCCGGCGACAGCAACAGCAGCAACACCTTGAACGAGCGCAGCAGCAGCGGAGGTGGACCTGCGTCGGATGACGACGAGTCCTCGCGCATGCTCCAGCCCTCCGTCTCATCGCTGCACCTGCTCGAAGCCGCGGCGACGTTCGTGCTGCGTCCGCTGCGCGAGGTGACTAAGATCCGCGGCGCGTTCTTGCAGAAGATGCCACCGGGCAGCGAGCAGCTCAAGGCGATCAGCGCGCTCGCGCCGCCCAACTCGCAGCTCATGTCGCTCAAGCAGCTGCTGCTGAGCTACAACCCGCGTAAGTTCGCACTCTCGCGCAAATTCTCGTCGCTCTTCGCTGGGAGCGACGCGGCTCGGAGCGGGGGCAGCCTCGCGACCAACCAGCACCACCAGCTGGAAGAAGCGCTCGACGAAGACACGGAGGACGCCACCGCCAACGGCGACGATCCAGTGGCTGATGAGTGTCTCGCGGCGCTCGTCACAGCTTCGGCGCCGAACTCGTCTCGGACACTCAACTTGGAGAGCGAGGACGACTGGGACGCGGAGCTCGCTGCGGTCCGGTCGCTGGAGCAGTTCCCGGCACTCCGTGTCGCGGTTGTGGGTCCGCCGCACTCGGGGAAGACCCGAGTCTCGAAGATGCTCGCGCAGAAGCTGCGTCTGCGATACTTCTCGATCGGAGCCGCTCTCGAGGACGCGATTACCAGGAAGAGAGCGCGCGCAGAGACGAGAGCGGCAGCAGAGGCAGCGGCGCGAGCAATCGCGGCTGAAGCAGCGCCGCATGTGCCAGAGGAGGCTGCGTCCGGGGAAGCAGAAGCGGAAGGAGACGATCAAGGGAAGCTGAGCATGGAGTCTGAGGCAGCTGAGCAAGAGCCAACAGCGGAGCAAGTGCCAAGCTCTTCCGTGTCGCCCGATCCTCCGCACGAAGAAGACGAACTGTTCTCCGACGCAGACCGCGACGCACTCTTCTCTGGCAGCGCGCTGCCACGACCCAAGTGCCTCGAGATCTTCGTCTACTACGCCAAGAAGACGCTCTTAGGTGCGCGAGTGATGCTGCGCTGCGGCTCTGATAACGAGCATGCGCGGTGACCTCTCGCTCACGCTCGGTTGAGTTCTGTGCGGATGCGCTGTGTCTTGCTTTGCGTTCGTCTAGAGGGCGTGGGCATCGTCATGGACGACGTGCACCCCGCGGAGATCGAGGCGGAGATCGGCACCGACTACCTCGTCGCACTCTCCGCGTCACAGGACGATATTCAGCAGCAAGTGCGCCAGTTCGCCATCGCGCCAACCTCGCGGCGGGTGTACTCGGCTCGAGAGCGTGCGATCTTAGACGAAGACGCAGCGACGATCGAGACGATGGGCTTTGCGGACTTCGTGCGCCGCGCCGACGCTGACGCTGAAGGCAGCGACGTCTCCGCTAACGAAGGCGAAGCGTCGAGTGGCTCACCAGAAAGCGACGCTGCAGTCGGTGATGCGAAGAACGGTGGTGACACGACAGCTGACGCCGACGCTGCGCCACAAGACGACAGCGACGCCAGCGCAGAGGACGCTGCCATCTCCGTGCCTGCGCCACCAGAACCGACGCAAGCGGAGCGCAACGGAGTTGAATCGCCAGGAGAACCCACCTTGTCCATCCACCCGCTACTGATGGAGAGCTTCCTGAACCGATACCGAGACTACTCGAGTCGCGTCGAAGCTCGCATAGCAGCGCTTGCGGGTAGCAGCTGGCCGCCGAACGGGGCTTCGCAGAGATACCATCTCGTCCACGTGCTCGCGTCGCAGTCGCTCTGCGCGATCCTCGACCATTGCGCGCGTGCCATCACCGGTGTACGTACCTGCTTGAGGTGGCTGGTCAGTGGGCCATGCAGCGCTCACACAGTGATCGTTCTCGCTGTGCGCTTGTGGACGCGCAGAGCTCCTCGGGGATCGCGCGGAACAACGTGTCGCGCCGAGCTGTTCCTGTGACACTGCCGGAAGAAGTCGCATCGGCATCCAGCAGTCGAGCGAACCAGGTGCGGTGGTTGTTGTGCGGCGACTGGAGCGCCCTGAGCAGCAGTGCTTCGGACGAGAGCGTCATAGGCGAGAGCAGCAGTGCCGAGAGCGCGGGAGCGATAGCGGCGCGCGAAGACTGGTCGCTGCTGCCGTCACGCACTGGCAGGCGGCGGCTGTCGATGTGGAGAGAGTTCTGTCCGGTCTCCTCCTCTCGCGAGAGCGGACTCGTGCTCGGAGATCCCAAGCTCGCGGTCGCGTTCTCTGGTCGCGTCTACCTGGTTACGTCTCAAGACGCCAGAGACGCGTTCTGCGCGCACCCGCTCCAGTATCTCCGCAAGATGCCGGAGGCGAAGCCCTTCTCTCGCGTCTGGCTCGTCAGCAGTGGCGGTGCGAGCGCGTCGCTGTCGACCTGCCTTCCAGCACTCGCGGACAGTCTGGGAGGGCTGCGGGTGTTCGACGCGATCAGCGTGCTCTCGGCGCGCAGCCCGATGGCAGTGCAGATGGAGCTCATGGAGGGGAAGTCTCTGTCCGCTGTCCACGCGGCCGAGATCGTAGCGGATGCTATCCGCGCGAGCAGCGGTGACGACAGACACAAGTGGGTGGTGGCGAACTTGCCGTTCGCGGTCGAGACGATCGCGGCGCTGAAGGAACGCGACTGCCTCCCTGAGGTCGTGGTTGTGCTCGAACCGAGCCAGGGGACGCTTGACAGTCAGTCCAAGGACGCAAGTCGCGTCGACAGCGTGGCGCTGACGACCTTCAAGAGCCAACTCTTCCAGTCTGCGCTGGCAGCAGCCACCGAAGGCGCAACAGCAGCGGGAGTGATCGTCAAGTCGAGTCTCCTCCACGAAGTCGCAGCGGACACTGCAGCAACACTCAAGCGGCAACTCGACCCTCTCGCTCCGCGGATCGACAGCGTGGACGACGGGCATGTGAACGCAGAAGATTTGGCTGCTGCGTTCGTTCCTTCTCTGCCTCCTGAGGGTGAAGACGGGAACGCCGACGCTGTCGAGACTGCCGTGACTGACGCCGCCGACATTGGCGAGACGAACCGCTTCTGCCCCGTGTCCTGGACCGAGAAGCGCACACTCGCTCCAGGGCTGCCAGACTTCGTCGCGGCGTTGAACTCCAAGTTCTACTGCTTCGCTGGCGCGCGCGAGCTGGACGCGTTCGCGCGGAATCCGCTCAAGTACGTGCCCGCTGCACACAGCGCGACCGCATCCCTTGTTCCAGTCGTGGTGCTTCTTGGCGTGCGCGGCGCTGGCGTCGCGCAGCTCGCGAAGAGTGTGAGCGCGAGCAACTCCTCCAACTACTCCGTCGTCAGCGCCGACCTCGAGGCAGTAAACGAGCGGCTGGCGAAGCGCCTGCGGATCGAGTCGCTCCGCAGTGATGAGTCTCAGCGTTCGCCGCTCGAGCTGTACACCGCGGAGCTCAAGGCGGAACTCCAGTGGTGCGAAACCCGCTGCCGCAGTGACCGCAGCGTTCGCCGTGATGATGGCGCCACGTCAAACACCAGCGACAACAGTTGTGACAGTCTTGTGCTACTTGGCGGACTCGGAGCTGACGAAGCGCGTCTCCCGTCGCCTGAGCTGCTGCAGACGTGCTTCCAGCAGGACGTGTTCCCTCTGCTGGTGATCCCGATCCAGGCGGACGTCGAGCAGGCAGTTCAAGCGCAGCTCAGACAGTGGCGAGCGAGTCTTCCGGAGCAGCGGAAAAAGCTCGCAGTTCGCCGCGCGCTGCCAAATGACAGTGAGAGCGGTGCGGGAGACAGCGACGACGCAGAACCAGAGTTCGACTTGGAAGCCGCCGAGGCGGAGGAGACGCAGCGTCTTCAGGAGCAGTACCAGGCGGACCAAGATGCTCTCGACGCTGCGATCGACGCGTTCCGCACACGGGGCGTCGCGATCGCTCGGCCGATCGCCTCGTCGAGATCATTTCGGCAGAGCGCGAGCAAGCTCTCAACTGAGCTTGACGCTCTGGTGACGCGGAAGAACTCGCTGTTCGAGACCACAGAGCTGATCTCGAGCCAGGATGAGCTCACTCGAGCGCTTGCTACTGGCGAGCTGACAGTTGGGAAGCATGGCACAACGTGTCCTGTGACTCGCGTAGACAGCAACACGCTGAGTAGTGCGCACAGCGTCGTCGTGTACCGCGAGCGCGTGTACTTCCTGAACGGTACCGACGCGACCGCCGCGTTTCGAACAAACCCGTCTCGGTTCGTCCACCGAGAGAACTCGATCGCGCCAACACCGAAGCCCACATGCTGCGTCGCTGGCGCTCCGTTGGTGGGGAAGACGCGGTTCGCGCTCGCTCTAGCAGCGCACTACAAGCTCGTGTACGTGTCTCCGAAGTCAGCGATCGACTGGGTACTGCAGTGCCATGGAGCGACAGCGCTCAGCAGACGACTCCGAGCTGCACAAAACGCAGGTGTGCAGCCGGATGCATGCACAACCGCCGAAGCTGTGGCGACGCGCCTTCTGTCTTCCGAGTGCCAGCTACTCGGGTGGGTACTCGACGACTTCCTACAGCAGCCTGAAGATCTGCAGCGCGTCGTGCAGCGCAGCAACCCGCTGATGCTCGACCCGGGCTGCCTCTTCCTTCTCGAAGGCGACCTGGACACAATCTGGAGGCGCAAGAAGCAGCGGCTCATGCGATCGAGATCGAGCGAAGGCACCGAGCGCTCGGAAGGAACAGAGCAGATTGGCGCCGCGCGCGAGTTGTTGGCGCACGAGTTCGCTGGATGGCAGAGCCTGCGGCTCGACCTGCTCAGCTACTGGAGCCTGCAGTTCGGCAGCTCCCACGTCCAGCAGATCCACGCGACTCGAAACTCGCTCTGGAGCTGCCTCGCGCAGGCGCGAGAGCGGCTCGACGAGCTCGCCGCCAGGACGCGAGCGCACCGCCAGGATCTCGTGACTGGCCGTCCCGCGCGAGTGGATGGCGTTCTGCTGCGCAGCGCTACGCTGCGCGCGCAGAACCACCCGGTGTTCCGCGGCTTCTGTCCCGTCGAACTCGCGGCATCGCGGTACGTCGGGAGCTGGGCGACGACAGACCGGCAGCTCTGCGTCCAGCACGGAGACCGCTTCGTGTGGCTGGCGAGCGCGGCGAATCTGCAGCAGCTAGTCGCTTGTCCAGCCGAGTTCCTCGGCGCTGACCAGGAAGACGAGGCGCGCGTGCTGCTCGCGAAGGCGCCGCTCGATGCGTCGCTGCTGAGTCTGCTCTCGGTTGCGGACTGTGAGTTCCCGGAGCTCAAGGGCTACTGTCCCGTGACGTTCAAGCTCGGGAACGGCGCGAAGGACTGGGCGTCGATCGTGCCGGGGCTGGTCTTCCACCGCGCGACCTACTCCCACAAAGTCTACTTCTTCGCGTCCGAGGAGATGCGGCGCAAGTTCCTGCTCGAGCCGGCGCTGTACGCGAGCCAGAAGCTCCCGGTGAAGCTGCCACCGCAGCTCTCGAGCGCGCTCGCCAAGAACTTCCCAGGCAAGCTCGAGCAGGAGCTCTCAGGCGTGCTCAACGAGTGCCTCCTCGTGCTCGGCAGCGAGCGACCCAAGTTCCTGCGCGCGAGCTCCAGCGCGTCCGCGTGCGTCTACCTGGCGCTGCTGCTCAAGGCGCGCACGAAGAAGCTGATCCCTGAGTCGACCCGGAGAGCGCTCGAGGAGAAGAAGCTCGCGTTCGAGCGCGACTGCAGGCTCGGCGAGGCGCTCAAGGCGGCCGTCACGCCGGCGAACGCCTCGTGTGGAGCTGCCGTCAAGGGTGTGCGCGCAGTGCTCCGGGACGCGAACGGCTCCGCTCCCACCGACTCGCTGCACCAGCAGCAGCACCAACAACAGCCACGCGAAGACATCCTGACGCTGTGCCAGCGGTTCGACACTATCACCGGCAGCTCCAGCGCGTGTCCGAGCGGCAACGCGGCTGCTGCGCGCGCGAGCTTCTTGGAGTACACCGCGCTGTGAGCAGAGATGAGCAGAGGATGAGCAGGTCAGGAAGACACGCTCGCTTTCGATGGCAACGGTGTATTGAGGGAGAGATCCCGCTGCGGCGCGTCAGTCAGTCCGCCGTCGCCATGCTGCTCACTGGTTGCGACTGTCGTGCTTGTCGATGCTGAAAGAGGTGGAGGTTGGTAGAACTCGGGAGTGCGCTGCAGGGTTGGGTTGGTCGCTCAGTGCTTCGTCAGGAGCGGTGTGTGCTCGCTCGTGTCCACCTGGATGACCACGAACGCCTGGTCGGCGTCGACGCCATCGCTGCTCTTGTACGGCGGACGCCACAGGTTGAGCAGCAGCGAGAAGATGATCACGGGCACAGACGAGAGCAGTTCCGAGAGACCCGCGAGCGCCGGCGGGATCGACACGTGCGGGTACAGCGCGCCGCACGCGAGCGGCATCATCAGCACGTTGTACACGAACCCCCACGTGAAGTTCCACTTGATCATGCGGTTCGTCGCGCGCGAGAGGTCGAGCGCGTTCAGCAGGTCGCGCAGGTCGTCCTTGACCAGCACCAGGTCCGCCGACTCGATCGCCACGTCCGTGCCGGCGCCGACCGCGATGCCCACGTTCGCCATCGCGAGCGCAGGGCCGTCGTTCACGCCGTCGCCGACGAACGCCACGTTCTTCCCGATGCTCTGCAGCAGACGCACCTTCTCCACCTTCTGGTGCGGCAGCGCGTTTGCGATCACAGTGAACTCGGGGATGCCGAGCATCTTTGCGATCGAGAGCGCCGTCTCGCGCTGGTCGCCCGTCACGATCCACGGCTGGATCTTCCGGCGCTTCAGTTGCTCGATCACGAGCCGAGCTTCCGGTCGCGGCGTGTCTCGGAGCGCGATCACCGAGACGAGTTCGTTCTGCACCGCGACGCAGATGACCACGCACCCGCGGTGCTGCATGCTCGCGTTCGCCAGGTCGAGGTCGATGGGCACTGGGATCTTGAGCACGCCCTGCATCCACTTGAACGAGCCGATGCTCACCTGGATGTCACCCACCTGCGCGGTCACGCCGCATCCCGGCACAGAGTTGAACGTGTGCGCCGCCAGCTCCGGCGCGCGGAGCTGGCGAGCGTGAGCGACCAGCGCCTTGCCGATCGCGTGCTCGCTGTTCGTCTCCGCCGCAGCGATGTAGCTCCACATCTGGCGCGCATTCACATCGCTCGACGCGAACGCCGAGTCGACCACCGACAAGTTGCCGCTCGTGAGGGTGCCCGTCTTGTCGAACATCACGGCGTCCACCTTCTCCAGCGCCTCGACTGCAATCCCGCCCTTGAAGAGCACGCCGAACTGGGAACCGATCGTCGTCGAGACCATGATCGCAGTCGGCACCGCAAGACTGATCGCGCACGGACAGCTGATCACCAGGATCGTGATCGCGAACCGCAGCGCGAATGGGAACGGTGCCCACCCGTGCGTGTTCACGCTGCCAGTGTGCGCCAGGTGGTACCACACAAAGAACATCACGACGGAGATCGAGATGATGAACGTCGTGAAGTAGGACGCCACGACGTCCGCGAGCGTCTGGCTCACGCACTTGGACGCCTGCGCCTCATCCACGAGGTTCACGATCCGCGCGAGCATCGACTCGGTGATCGTGTGCGTCACGCGCATCACCAGCACGCCGTGCGCGTTGATTGTGCCGCCAATGACTGTCGATCCGACCTCTTTCGCCACCTTGCGCGACTCGCCCGTGACCATCGACTCGTCCACCGTGCTCGCGCCTTCGACCACGATGCCGTCCGTCGGGATGCGCGTGCCCGGCAGCACCCGCAGCAGATCATCTCGCTCAACGAGGATCACGTCAATGTACGACTCCTTCAACAGCGCGTCCTCGTTCGCATCCTCCAGCAGAATCGCGGTCTTCGCTTGGATGCGCAGCAGCGCGTCGACGCTGTTCGATGCCTTCGCCTTCACGATCTTCTCGATGTACCGGCCGACGAGAATAAGCGTGATGAGCAGCGCCGTGACCTCGAAGAACGTCTCGGAGCGGCCCGGGTTGAGGTCGAAGATGCCGAGAATCACCGTCACGACACTGAACGTGTACGCCGCGAACGAGCTGAGCGAGATCAGGACGTCCATCGTCACCCTCGAGCCGAAGCGCAGCGCCAGGAACGCGCTCTCGTGGATCGGGTACGCCACGATGAACAGGATCGGTGTCGCGCACGCCATGCTGATCGCGTCCTTGTAGCTCAACCCCGTCACGATGTCGGTGTCCGCCGGGTTCGCCGTCGCAAACAGCGGAAGGACGTACTCCATGAGCACGATCGGCAGCGCGAGCAGGAAGCTCGAGAGCAAGTAGTTCTTGAACTTGGCCACCTCGATCTCCTCGTTCTGCACCGCGAGCGGTCGAGGGCTCGACGCGTACACCTGGAACCCGAGCACGCGAGACACGTGGCGGACGATCTTGCGAGCGCCGGTCTGGTCCGGGTCGTAGTCCACCACCACGGCGCGCTGGTTCCCCACCGCCCTCGGCAGCGACGACGGAGTCGCTTCCGACGGGTCCGCGACGTCCGTCGTCTCCTTGGCAGTCACGACGCCGTTGATCCCGAGCAGAACGCCGCGCACGCGCTCCGGACTCTCGTACCCGATGTGCAGCACGATCGAGACGAGCGACTCGTCCGGCATCACGCCCGCCGTGAAGCCGAGGCTCACGACCATCTCCTCCACCGCCTTCGCCGAGATCACCTTCGGGTCGTACTCGAACACGCCGCGGCTCGTCAGCAGGCTCACGTTCACGCCATGGATGCCAGGACGCGTCGCCATGAACTTCTCGATGCGCGTGCAGCAGCCGCTGCATGTCATCCCGCCGATCGCCAGTCGCAGCGACGCCATCTCCACCGACCTGCTCACGAGTCCGCCAGCCTTGTGCGCCGCCGGCGCCATGCTCGCGCCGCGCTCGTTCCGGAACTCTGTCACGCGGTCGAACAGGCGCTCGCGCACGCGGTCTGGGTGGCTGTTCGACTGCTTGCGCTCCAGCTTACCGCTCGCCTTCGCGGAGCAGCACGCGTCGAGCTTCGTCACCCCGCAGCAGCCCTTCGATGTCACCTCTACCATCTTCGGCGCGCAGCACGAGCCGCCGCCGCCGTTCTTGGTCTTGGCACCAGCGTCTCCACAGCCGTTCGAAGCGGCCGTTGGGCTGCCTGCCTTCTTCGGCGCACAGCACGAGTCGCCACCCGCCTTGGACACGCCGTTCGCCTTGCTGCCGCACCCGTTGGCAGTGACAGGAGACTCGGTCTTCGGCGCGCAGCACGAGCCGCCGCCCGCCTTGTAGGCAGGAGCCTCCATCTTCGGAGCCCCACACGCGTCTCCGGTAGCAGCAGCAGCCGGCGGCGCAGTAGCAGCAGAAGTCGCCGTCTCCACCTTCGAGGAACAGCAGCCGCTCGCCTCCGCAGCCGACGAGCCGCCGCAGCACGCGCTCTTCACCGCCGCAACGACCGCCGCGTCCTTCGTCCTCGCGATGCCGTGCACCTCGAGCGGCGCTTCCGCCTCCGAGTCGGCGACTTCGCCAGCGTCGCACGCGCCGTTCGCGCAGCAGTCGCCTGCCGGCTCCGGCTCTTGGTCAGCGGCGACCTCCGCGCTCGTCTCTTCCTGCGGAAGTGCGGGCTCGAGCGCCGCTACAGTCGTCGTGCTGCTTGGAGTCACGTTGTCAGCAGCGACTGCCGTCGTGCCACCACCGCCGCCGTCGCTGGTCTTGCGCTTCGCGGCACCGCTCTTGCTCTTCTTGCGCGCCATGGTCGCCGTCGAGTCGTCGCGAGTGACCGTCTCCTTCCAGCAGCTCCACCAGCGACAGCAACAGCTTGGGCGTGCGGCAGCGAGCGGGCGAGTTCCAGAATGAGCTCAGCAGGTTTTGCTCTCGTTGGCGGCAAGCGAACTCTCAAAACGCTTGCAAGGTTTCTGGATCCTTCTTAAGCTGCCTGCGTGACTTGGTGTTTGTAAGTTTGCTGATTTATATCGAACAAGCGGATCTAAAGAGGTAGTCGAGCGCACGATCCGCACTTAGTCGACCCACCACAGAACCCCGCGCGCACACCACAACCACACCAAGTTGCATCCCCAGCTCCGGCGCCAGCAGCATGGAGCGCGATCTTCTCCTCCCCGCCGCCGCCGCCGCCGCCGCTCAACCTACCGCCGCCGCCGCGCCGAGCTACAGCGCGCTGCCGTCACTCAACCCGCCGCTCTTCTTCGAGATCGTCGAGGATGGCGTCTTCCGCGCCAACAAGTGCGATTCGTCGTCCTTCCCGTTCCTCACGACGCTGCAGCTGAGCACCGTCGTGTACCTCTCCTACGACGACCTCACGCGCGAGCTCGTCGACTTCTTCAAGGAGCGTGACGTCAACGTGGTGCGTCGGCCGCCGGCGAGCGGCTCCAAGCGCTCCGTTGGCGCTGCGCTGCTGTTGCCGACGTGCGGCGCTCACTCGCTCACCCAGCTGCCCATCTGTCCGTCTGCAGATCCACTTGGGGCAAAAGTACCGGAGCGCCGCGCACTGGAAGGGCGTGTCCGAGGGCATGGCCAAGGAGGCGATCGAGCACATCCTCGACGAGCGCCGCCACCCGATCCTCGTCATGTGCAAGTGCGTGCGCCGTGGTGCTGTCCGCGTCTCGCGGAGCTCCCGGACTGACCGCGCTGCTGCGTGCGTGGCACCCACGCGCAGGACAGGAGTGCACTTCTCAGGGACCATCATCGGGTGTCTGCGGAGACTGCAGAACTGGAGTCTCACCGCGACGATCGACAAGGTGCGTGGTGCGCTGGCTGCTGCTCGGCGGACTCGCGCGTCGGGCGGCTGAACGCTCTCGCGATCGGGTGCGCGCGCCAGTACCGCAACCTGGCGAGCAGCATCAAGACGCGCTTCGAGAACGAGCAGTTCATCGAGCTGTTCGACGTCGACCTGGTGACGCTCCCGCAGCAGCTGCCGGACTGGTTCGTGCACAACCAGCGGCTCATGGTACGGACGCTGTGGTGGGAGCAGCAGAGGAGGAGGAAGCAGAGAGCGAGCTCGCCTGACGCGTCCGCCCACGACAGGAGCAGGAGCGGATATCGCTGCGGACAGGCGAGTGCTACCCGGGCTTACAGCGGGGCGAGGTCGTCGAGGCGGCCGCCGACGACGCGGTGGCGCTCGGCACGCCCGCGTACCAGCAGTACTTCTTCTACCTGCAGGGGCCGCTCGTGTCGCCGCTGGTCAAGTTCTCCGAGAAGAAGAGCATCATCGGCGACGACGACGACGACTGAGAGCGCGCCGGCGCGGGACGAGAGGAAGCCTCGATTGCAATGCACTGACGCGCGTCGACACTGCAGGCGCACGCGAGCAGAGATCCGAGAGCGCCACCGAGTCCGCCGCCGTCTCGAGCGCCAAGCAGCCAGTGGCGAGCGAGTCCCCCTGCTTAGGTGAGGTCCTGCGTCGCGTCCACTTCGCCCAGGATGCTCTCCTTCACCTTGAGCAGGATCGAGATCTTCCAGGGCTCGATCTTGGAGATCGTGTCGAACTGGTACACGGCGTCCGCGAAGCCGTCGGCGCTGAAGTTCTCGCAGCTCTGCGCCATCTCGTGGAGGAACTTGCCCTCGCGGCTGTCGCCGAACGTGTAGTCGATCTCCTGGAACTCGCCCAGCTTCATCTGCACGAGCACGAGGTCCTTGGTCGCGAGCGCGCAGATGCCCGCGTTCAGCAGGTGGTTCTTCGCGTTGAACTTGAGCAGGTTCGACTCCATCGACGCGCGCGCGATGCTCTCGTAGATCTCGAGCGCCGCGTCGTACCGCTCGAGCTGCGCCGAGAACTGCGCGACCTTGAGCCGCATGTTGTTCGCGGACGATGCCTGGTTCTCGCCGTCGAAGTAGTCGGCGGCCTGCCGGTAGTTCTCCAGCGCCTCCTCCTTGTTGTCCTGTGCCTCGAAGATCTCCGCGATCTGCTTCTGCAGCTTCGCGGCGTTCGAGAACCGTCCGGCGTCGCAGAGCATCGCGATCGCCGTGCGGAAATGCTCCACCGCGTCTGTCGCAACCGCAGCAGCAGTTCCTCGGTTCGTTGGCGCGTTCGGTCAGGTCACAGCGTGGGGGGAGGACGAGCAAGCGCGCACCTGTGGGGTTCACCTTCGCCAGCGCGTCCGCCGCCTGCTGGTAGAACTGCGCCGCGCGCGAACTCTCCTTCAGCCGCATCTGCGCGCCACACGCACTGTCAGCACTCGCCGGCTCGCTGCGGGAAGCGCCACTCGCTCGGCGTACCTGGCAGTCCGCGCACTTGACGAAGGCGTCCGCCGCCTCCTGCCCTGCAACGCGCCACAACAGCACCACACTCGCGCTCAGTGCGATCGCGCTCGTTGTCTATATATCTTCCCCCCTTCCCCCGCCTTCTATACACACACGCACACTTCTTGGCGATCTTGAACTGGTTACCCGCCTTCTCGAAGAGGTCGCTCGCGTCCTCGTACTTCTGCGAGCCACCCCCGAAGGAGAAGAACGACGTTTTCTTGAGCGCCTTGTTGGCCTGCGCCATGTAGTCTTCCGCCTTCCCGGCCATGGCTGCTGCTGCTGCTGCTGCTGCTCGCGGGTGTCACGCGGCCGCAGGGAGAAGCGAAGAGCTCGATGCGACTTTGACAGCGCTTTTTCGGATGTGTGTGGGAAACGCCAGTTAGAACGAGATTTTGTCACTATCGGTTTTTCATACAGGAGGATTCTAGATCAGCCTCTACCTCGATCGGCGTCATGAGAGCAGAGGTACTGCTCGTGTGGCGGTCTCGACATTGGATGGAGATCCGAGCACGCCGAGGTGCGTATACAGAT
>JAASFS010000625.1:0-14307 GCA_023333865.1 Globisporangium perplexum | reverse complement strand
GCTGTCCCCGCTCGAAGCGAAGAGATCTGCGCTGCTCCCGGTTGCTTCGAACTCTGACATCTTCGACTCGTCTTCTTCGAGAAGCGGCACCACTTGGTTGATGAAGTCCAGCATCAACTCCACCTGCGCGATCTGGATGTCTACGGACGAACTGCTGGATGATGCGGATCCTTTCCCATCAGATGGCGTCTGGAACTTGTGTGCCGACGTTTGCGTCGATGCCTTCAAGTCGCTTTCGTTCCCGATCGAGTCCATAGCCTCCACCTCCCTCACGATATCCTCGACGACCTCCGAGAAGTACGCATTCACCTTCTCGACAAAGTCGTCGTACCCGCCGTATAGCACGTCATTCGAGTCCACGCCAGCGATCCGATCTGGAAGCCGCTTCTGACCCCACAGCCCGTACAGCTGCATCAGGAACAGCAAGATCTGCACGCGAGAGCTTGCTGCGGCAACTTGCACGCGCGGGATCGCTGAGCTAGAGAGCGAGTCCCACGCCATTCGCTCAAGAACAGCTTTACGCAGTCCGTTCACGAAGTAAAACGCGTCGTCGTCGTTCAGAGACGGTGCGTACACCAGCACGCTGATGAGGTCACCGACTGCGCGGAGCAGCCCGCCATGATTGGGGTTCGTCATCGAGGAGAACAGTCGGTGCGAATCGACTTCTTGCAGCGGCGACGAGAGCTCCAGTATCTCGAGCCCGTCGATGGAATCACCGCCGCGAGGCTCACCAAGAAGCGAGGTTCCACTGACGAACTTACTCGGATCCAGCTCCGTGATCTGGATGATCGCCGCTTTCAAGAACGCGTCCAGCTGCGGCAGACAGTTGGTCACGAGCGCCACCTTCGCAGACAGCGTCATCAGCTCCAGCTTCCGGAATGGCTCGGAGATCGACGGGATCGTGATATGCGCGTATGCCAAGCACGACTTGATAAAGTTGCGCCGATTCTTCGCCCACTTGTCAGTGACCACGCTGCTTGCAGAGCGTCTGTGCACGTGCATCGCGAGCGACAGCACGGCCTTCGCGAGCGTTGTTTTGACGCGCTCGAGTTTGTAGAACGCGCCGCGACAGTCGATGTACAGCATCAGCAGAGCCTCTTCTTCCTCCTCCTCCCCTTGGGACCCGCCGAATCCAATGCCGCTCCCGTGACTGCTCACGGCGTACCCCAAGCGCGAGATGAACGCACAGATGTCCTTCGTGGCGTCGGCACGCTCAGTTGGTGTGCTGAGCGAGTCCAGCGCGTCGTGCACGCGGCAGCAGATCACAAACAGCGTGTGCGCGACCGCCGCCTCGGGTCCGACGACATGCAGCCGCATGCTCCCAGTGTTGCTGTGCTTCCCTTTCTGCATCTCCGCGCCGACAAACGCTTGCAACACCTTCTTCGCCACGCCGACGCTCGACTCGCGCTTGAACATCCCCATCAGCGTCAGGAACTCGCCCGACGGGATCAGTTTCGTGAAGAACTCGTAATGGTCTTCAGCTCCGTACACGACGTTCTCGATCAGCGCTCCCATGAAGTTGTACGCTTTCGGTGTCAGCTCCGCTGGTGTCGCTGCGTTCAGGTGTCGCACCACATCCTTCAGCAGTATCAACGCCTCTCGGTGCTGCTCACAAGTGAGGCACCAATCACGCCATCAGTTGTCAGGAAGCGCAGACACGACAACGTCACACACAAACGTACCGAGAAGTGCGCGACGATGAGCTTCATGAACGCAGCGGCGCACTCCATGTACTGCGCAATGTCTTCCTGCGACGTGATCGAGGTCCACGCCTCGTTCAAGAACTCGAGCTTCCCTTCGCTCGTCGTCCCCATCGTGCTCGAAGAACTCAGCTGCAACGCTAGAAGACTGTACAGGTGGCACTTGGAGTACTGCGAGGGGGAAGCCACACGCATGAGCTGCAAAATCGCGAGCGGGTTCGATGCGTAGAACTGCGGCCCGAACGCCTCGCAGATGTGCTTCAGCACCATCGAGTTCTCCGAGTACTCGCGGTAGTGCGCCACGATCGTCTCGAACGCGTCGAACGAGCACCCGCTCGCTGCGCACTTCATGAGCCACTCGACTGCGGGCGAGTGCAACCCCAAGTACTCGGCTTGTGTCATGTCGTTCACTTGGAGCCACCGCTCGAGCTTGCGCAGCTGGAAGAAGTTGAACGTGAAGAAGTAGTCGAAGATGCTGCTGAGCACCGCGGTCTTGTCGCTCGGTGGAAGCAGCTCGGAGCCGCACAGCGCCAGGTACAGCCGAGTGTACAGCGCGACCATGGGCTCGCCGACCCCTCTGCGTCCAACAAGACAAGGCAAGAACGTTAGAGCACTTTGAGCGCCGCCGCCTACACCAGCGGATCCACCGCACACTCACTTGATCATGTTCGAGAG
Organism: Globisporangium perplexum; assembly: GCA_023333865.1. Lineage (NCBI taxonomy): Eukaryota > Oomycota > Peronosporomycetes > Pythiales > Pythiaceae > Globisporangium > Globisporangium perplexum. Next base: position 11,932 of record JAASFS010000625.1, on the reverse strand, counting down.
CCTCGAGATGATCTGCGGGTACTCGCCGTCGCACAGGAACCGGTACGACTTCAGGAGCGCGATCTCGATGTAGCTGGTGCGCACCACCAGTTCGCATCCGTGAGTGGTTGCTGTCCGTCATCACCGCCAAGCAAGCGCCAGTACCACACGAACGCACATCCTCGGGAGAAGCTCGCGGATGCACGCGGTCTTGTAGAACCAGTTCCGACACGTCTCCTTCGCCTGGATGTTCACGTCGCTCGTGACAAAGTGCTCCGACAGCGGCGTCGGCAGCGGCTGGCCATTCTCGTCCTCCGACGCGCGCACTTTGATGCGCTCGAAGACGAGGTCCCCGAACGTGTCGAGCACGTCGCTCACGAGTACGAACACGCACGGGTAGAGCTGCGGGGAGCTCGTCGTGTCGCCGAGCAGCTTCACGCACTTGATCGTGATCCGCAGCGCCGCCACCTTCTGGTTGGCGTCCCACGCCGCGATCAGCTCCTTCTCCATCAGACGGATCTTCTCCACGTACTCGCTCTGCGTCATCTCCACGGTGGCGTCTCCGCCCACACGCCGGCCGCCCCCGCTTCGGGGCTTGCGCTCAAGCTCCTCGAGCCGCTCCCGCGTCTTCTTGATCACGTGCACGCTGCTCGCGCCTCCGGACTCGTCACTCTCCTGCTGAAACCCGCTCTTCGACGTCCAGGAGCTCTCGTCTGCAGCAACAGAAGAACAGCAATACAGTGTTAGAGGTGATCATGGAGCTCCCCCCACAGACTTCAGACACCGTCGATCTGTCCGTACTCTCCAGATCCCTCGCTTCCAGCATGCTCTGCGTCACAGCCACATCATGACAGTCAGCTCCCGTTCTCTCCTATAACAAACAAACCACTGCAACGCACCGCTTTGATCTTGAACGTGACGTTCTCGAACTTACTCAGCACGCGGTCCGTGTGCGCCTTCCACTGCTGCTTGACGGTCTCCGGCGCCGCCGGAAGCTTCTTCGCGCATGCCTCCGCCGCTGCTGGAAGCTTCTCTGCGCTCGTCTCGCTTGGACTCCGGCTCACTGCGGCGCCGAGCAGCTCGCTGGCGCCGCCGCCCAGCACACCGAGTGGGTCCACGTCCCCGTCCTGCAGCAGCACGAGCTCCTGCTTGCGGGTCTCCGGCGTCGCGTCGGAGGTCGCGCCGCTGCCGCCATCGTCGTCCTCTGCTGACTCGCCGATCTCGCCGGCGTGAGCAGCGGGTGGCTGCGGGGGAGGGGGTTGCTGCTCCCCGCGTGACGACGGTGCGTCGACGCTCAGCGGGTGCTGCTCGCCGCCCCGCAGCTGCTGAAGCGGGAGGTCGCGGCGGCTGCGCGGCGCCTGTCGTTCCCCCACGCGCCAACGCGCCGCTCGCTGCGGGGGCGGTGGTGGCGGCGCTGGCGACGCCATGCTTCGCGGATCTTCGCCAACCGCAGTCCCCATGCACAAGCGCGTTCAGATCTCTACGATCTCTGGAAGATCGGAGTCCATTCTCACTCACTTTTCTCACTATTGCGTCTTTATGTATTGGTTTGTACTTGTGATTTGTATGAAAGAATACATCTCGACGATCCAAAGTGCATCGCTAGATGCTTGAGGTGACACGAACGCGGGGCGTCTTGGATCGTGTCCACTCGAAGAGGAAACAGGAGGCCAGGGGCTTTGCTTGTTTGCTATACATAAGGGTGCATCTATTCATCTCTACTCCGATACTACGCTTGCAAAGTGCAGCATCGACTTGCTCAGCACGTCGGCTTGCAGGTGCTGGCCGAGCTCTTTGTACCAGCGCGACACTCGACGTTGCAGTTCCTTCAGCTTCTGCTGCGATCCGCCGATGCGATCCGCGACGTACGTGTCGACGATGCGCGGCAGATCTCGCCGCCAGTCTCGGACGAACAGCACCGGCGCCTTCAGCCGCTTGAGCACACCGTGGATGTCTTCCGGTACGCACTTCCACGAGCTCGGGTACGACGGATGGTAGAACGTGCCCGGCAGCGACTGCTGCGGGAACTCCTCGACGATCGGGATCGACCCGGCTGCGAGCGCCTCCCAGATGCGGTACTGCTCTGGGTTCTTCCCGTGCGGACACAGCGTGAACACCGACTGCTTGAGGTTCTCGACGTACGCGTCCGGCGCAGACGAGAAGAGCCACCGCAGGTTGGTCCCTGCAAGCGCATCCACCTGCTGCAGCACCTTGAACATCAACGCGTTGTGCTCGACGACGCACTCGCGGCCGCCATCGCACACCTGCAGCGCAGCCATCATGGCTTGGATCCGCGTCGGCTTCTCCACTGTCCAGCTCACCATGAGGTTCAGTAGGAACCTGCGCTCGTCGATCGACGGGACCGGGGTCTTGTGTGCGTTGGTCGGGAAGCCGTGCTCGAAGCTCGGTCCGAGCGGAACCACGGAGAAGCGCTCGCCGTCGACCAGCGAGCAGTCGCCGTACGGCAGCAGACCGAACTTGATCTGTTCGGCGTCGATGTACGCCTGCGCGTTCGCGTTGCTGCAGTCTTCCCTCGACAGCGCCATGAACCCGACTCGAGCGTCCGCTGCGAGTGCTCCAGACTCGAGCAGACGCAGCACGTTCGGCATCCACTGGACGACTACGAACACGTTACTACCGCTCGGCAGCGCGACCAGTTCGCATTGGGAGCGTACGATGCGATACTCCAACCCCAGCGGCTCCACGACCCGCGACCACGGAGACGATACGTCGACTTGATTCGAGAAGTGGGCTCCAAGGATGCTGTGCCAGAGCGTCGGGAACAGCGTCAGCTCGTCCACTGACGCTGCTTTCTCGTACCCCGCTCCGCCCTCGCGTGAAGATCCGATCGCTGCTCGCAAGCTCGAGGGCGAACTCTGGCCGCGCACAGTCTCGACTTGTCGCGCAGTGAGCTCGATGACGCCGCTAGCGCCGTACGGGACGACATGCACGATCGTCCTTCGTCCGCTTTTCGTCTTCGTCGCATCACGCTGCTGTCGGCGCCTCTTGTGGTCCTTCACGATACCTTCGACAGTCAGCATCCCACTGAGCGCTGAGCTCGCGTTCCGGAAGCGGCATGTCGAGAGGATCTGCGAGGGAAGTGGCGTCGTCTTCTTGTAGCGGCGCTCACCGGTGGTCTTGAGCGAGTACCATTCATACGGCTGCTCCAGCCACGCTCCGGTCCGTGCATACAGCAGCGACGTGCTCGCAGCCACTTGAATCGCCGCCAATGCGATCGTCAGCGCCAGAGATCGCTTGCACAGTCGTCTCCACGCCACGGAGCGACAGAGATGATCGCCATCCGAGCTCAGCTTCTCACCGTTGACACGGAGCACGTTGTCGTCTGCAGCGCTGGACACCGGTGTCGACGATATCCAGGTAGCGCCGTTGCCGTCGTCGCTCTTCTTACGCGAGATAACACGCTCGTGCTCCCGAGAGCGACCGCTGTCCATGAGCCGCCACACGAGCTGCACGACTACGCCTGCGGCCCAGACCCAGAGCAGCTTGCCAACTGTCGGGTACAGATGAAGATGGTCCTGCATGGTGCTGTGCGCGGATCTGCGGTCGACGGCGCCAGTCGGCCAATGAGACTTGTACGACTCCCTGGACTTGCGGAGCGCCTGCGGAGAAGCGCGGAGAATGCCGAGAGGATCGGTGCGATCGTGATCGTGCGGCACCGACGATTCCTTGGCAATCGGCACCGAGCGCTGAAGTACGGATGCGCGGTGCCAGCTGGCGGATCGCGATCTCGGACAGCTGCTGAGCTGGTGGCGTTCGGGTGTTTGTTGCTGCCACTGCTCTTACTGCTGCTGGCGACGGCGTCGCTGACGTTGCTTCCTTGGATCGGGGGATCGGTCGCCGACTTCTCGAGCGGTTCCTAGAGCACGGTAGAGCAGTTGGTGTCGGGCGTTTGGTTGAGCCCTGAGGCACACTCACCATGCTCCATCCAACTCCTACAAGAGTGGAGATAGCAGTAGCTATAGAACGCGCTTCAGTCGCGACCTTGCCTACTGCGCGAGTGTTCATGCCACGAATGAACGCAAGTCATTGCTGCTGCTCTACGTCAGCGGCTCGATCTTCCAGTTGGTCCAAGCTCTCAGCGATCGACATCACACCAGAAGAATCGCGCCGCAAACTGCTAACTGGCAGAAGCGCTGAATCGAGATGTGACGGTTGCTATCTCGCGGAGGCGGCCTCTTGCTCATTGTTCAAGATGTCGTCACGCGCACCAACCACGAGCGGGTCGTCAGAGCCACACGCACCACCACACGCACCGCCACACGAGACGAGTGACCATGAGAGCGACGCGAACAACATGAACAGTACGCTATCTGTATGCGTTCACACTTCCGATCGATCAGTCGGGTTTGTGGATCTAACACTTGACTGCCTTGCCCGTCGTGTGACTTCCACACACACGCAGCGACCAACGAGCGCCAAAGCCGCAAGATGATGGACGAGAAGAACATGGTGCAATTCACGGGCGTTGCGACCGCATACCTCCGCGCTGCGGAGAGCTGTCGTCCAGATCGCATCATCGACGATCCCTTCGCAGAGAAACTCGCAGGTGACGTCGCTGCGCGGTTCATGTCGTTGCTCTCTCGCTGGGGGCCATCTCAGGAGAGCGTGATGGATATGCTGGCGATCCGGACGCGGTACTTGGACGAGTCGCTGGCGAAGCGGAACTCGCACATCACGCAGATCGTGAACTTAGCGTGCGGCATGGACTCGCGCGCGTTCCGCCTCGACGCGCTGAACGACTGCCGCGTCTTCGAGATCGATCAATCGGAAGCGATGCTCAGCCACAAGCAGCGCACGTTCCAGGAGCTGGGAGCTCAGGCAAAGGCGAAGAGCGTCGAGTACATCGCCGCGGATCTGGCGAACGACTCGTGGGAACTGGAGCTGCTCTCGCGAGGCTTCGACCCAAAGAAACCAGCGTTTTGGATCATGGAGGGCTTGCTGTACTACCTGGATCGCAGCAGCATCGTCAAGCTGCTCAAAACAGTGGACACGCACTCGGCGCCCGGGAGCCAGCTCTGGGTGGACATGTGTGGCACGTCAGCGCTCAGCAGCGAGGGGTTCGGCCACCAGATACTCAAGTTCGCCGAAGACACCCCGACCGACGGAATCCTGTCGCTGCTGCGATGGGATCTTGGCCTTGTCGTGTCGCTCGGAGAGCCCGGGACGCACTTTGGTCGGGAATTGACGCCGCTGCGGTTCTCGGAGAACTCGGGCGAGGTGCTCAAGTGGTTCATCATTGAAGGTTCGAAGCCCAGGCACGCTGACGAGGTGTCTCCGGTGGTGTAAGTGAGCAATGCGCGCTCGGGTAGATCCCACGTGCTGGCGGACTGGCACAAGTTCGATGCACAGCGACAAAGTCAAGATCAAGATGACATTCGTACTTTGTCGAATATATTGGCTTCAGTATGATCATCTTGACATCACTTAGTGATATAATCGAGGCAGCGACGAGTGGCGCGAGAACTCAATTGCCTGCCTGCATCACACTGCTCGTCCTCGTCGTCGTCGTCCTGCGCGTGTGAGTGCGTGACGCGTCGACCGCCCCTGTCCCACATGAGCTTCTCCTTCGGCGCCCCAGCGGCGGCAGCGGCGCCTGCCGCAGGATCGGGCTTCAGCTTCGGCGCGGCTCCAGCGGCAGCACCGGCGGCTTCTGGAGGCTCGGGGTTCAGCTTTGGCGCGGCTCCAGCGGCAGCACCTGCAGCCACCACTAGCTCCGGCTTCAGCTTCGGCGCGACGCCCACCGCTGCGGCCACCGGGCCAGCGACCAGTGCGTTCGGCGGCTTCGGCGGCAGCTCGTTCGGCGCCGCGAGCCAGACGACCAAGCCGCCGCTCTTCGGGCAGAAGGCAGCCGGCACCACAACGGGAACGGGCTTCGGGTTTGGCTCGACCACGGGCTCCGGCTCGTCGTTCGGGAGCTTCGGCGCGACCGCGCAGCCCGCCGCCGCCGGCTCGACGGGCTTTGGAGGCTTCGGCGCTGCGTCGACGGGCTTCGGGACGGCGGCCGGTGGCAGTACGTTCGGGACAGCGCCTGCAGCGGTGAACACGCCGGCGCCGATCATCGTCGGCGCGGACGCGGCGGTGGCGCAGCTCAACACGGTCAAGTACGCGTACCAGGACCCGGCGCAGTCGCGGTTCAAGTTCCTGCTCTACAACGCGGTGGACCCGACGCAGCGGCACCTGTACACTCGGCCGGCGCACATCAGTGAGCGGCAGTGGAACCAGGCGGAGCTGGACAACCCGGACCCGCTCCACTTCGCGCCGGCGCCCGTCGTGGGCTTCCAGGACCTGCTCAAGCGCATCCAGGTGCAGCACGAACACGCGGACAAGTACGGCAAGTACACGGACGACCTGCGCGCGCAGCTCAAGGAGATGGAGAAGGCCACGCGCGCGACGGAGGAGAAGCTCGAGAAGTGCCGGCACGAGCACGTGCAGCTCTTCCACTCGCTCGTGCGGGTGCGTCGAGCCGAGCTGGGAAGCTGGCAGGTGTGTGTGTGTGTGGCTCACGCTGGTCGTGTGCGCGCAGGTGATGAAGGACATCGAGCTGCTGCAGAGCTACGGCAAGCCGCTCCAGCACAACGAGATGCAGCTGGCGTGCGTGTCGGCTGCTGCTGCTTGAGGGTACCGAGAGGCTGCTGACGAGTCGTGTCGACGCGCCGTCTGCTGCTGCAGGCTGATGCTGAAGAAGCTGCAGACGCTGCTGGACTCGCCCGCGCAGTACAAGGCGCGTCTGAAGGACGCCGTGGCGCTCCAGCACCTCCAGAGTTCGGCTCCGGCGGCGCCTGCGAGCCAGCTGAGCGCCGACGACCTGCAGCGCGTGTACCAGGTGACGTCTCCGTCGTCATCCTCCCCTTGCGAGACGCTGGCGCTGACAGTGACGTTGACGCTGACGCTCCCTCACGCTGTCTGCCGCCGCAGTTCCTCGACAAGCAGCGCCAGGGCCTCGAGCACCTCACGAGCGTCCTGAACGACGACCTCGCGGACATGAAGCTCATCAAGGAGACCTGGCGGCGGTAGATGCGGAAGCAGACCGCCAGGCGCAGGCAGCGTTAGGCGCGAGCAAGAGAGAGAGCGAGTGAGGGAAGCGCATGCACGTCGGACGCTCGTCGCGGGTTCGTTCTTGATTACTTAGCAGACGACGCGTCGCGTGCGTGGGTGGCGGCATCCAGCGGCGAGAGGGACGCAGCGAGGGCGGCGCGCGACAGGAAGATTGCGTCACCACCGCATGCCGCTGTGACGCTTCCGCGCGCGCGAGGCCGTTTCCGCGCACGAGCTCGTCTAGTGGTGGGTCGGGTCCACGGGGCCGTACGTCTCGATGACGATCGGCGCCTCCTCGAACTGGTGGAGCGGCGGCGGCGACTCGAGCACCCACTCGAGCGAGCCGTGGAGCTCCGGGATCACGACCTCGTCGTCGTCGCTCGCAGGCGCGGCGGCCGACGAGAAGCGTGCGGCGGCGGCGGGGCGAAGCGCCACAGCGGGCGTGCGGGCTGTCGAGCAGCACGGGAACACGCAATAATTGGGAAGCAAGTCAACAACCAATCCGCTCGGAACGCAGCATAAGGCGGCAGCGGCAGCAGGCACGCACCGGTCTTAAGGGCACGCAGCGACTGGCGGATGAGGCTCATGGCGGCGGACGGTGAGACGACGGAGAGCAGTTGACGCGGGTCTGCGGGTGCGACCGGGGGACTTTCGGGGACTGCTCGCCTGCGTTGTGGTGGTGAGGGAACGACCGAGAGGCGGCAAAGAACCGCACAAATGACTTGATTTCAGTAAGATCTTGTCGTGAGGGCTCACTGTATCGACTCGTAAAAGTGCGAATACAATTTTGTACAGTTTTGAGTGTATCGAATTAAGAAGTAAATCAAGTATCACAGGATCGACGCATTTTGTAAATACTGAAATAGATTATGTGCGCTTTCGCAATATGGCTCTGTGTGGATGCCAGTCGCCTCCCCCTTCTTTCATCACTCTGCAAGACAAGCACGCGCCAGACGCACGCTCGACCTCCCTCCCCACAGCAGCAGCTCCGAGACAACAATGGCTGACGGCAAGGTCGTGAGATGGCACCGCATGCCCTTCGCGCAGTTCGTCTCGTACGAGGCGTCTCGCCCGATGTTCCGCCCGTTCCTCATCGGCGCCGCGTACGTCGCCGCTTCCTTCCTCTCGTCTTGAGGAGCTCCTCTCTGTCCACGAAGGCGGCGTTTGGACTCACACGCTCTCGTTTTGTGTGGGAACTGGCGCGCAGCATCTCGTTCGTGGTGTGCGGCATCCTCCCGACGCGTGGCGCCACGCGTACGTCACTCGTGCTGCGGTTGTCGTGTACCATGAGACGAGCAGCGACTGACGCCGCTCACTCTTTCTCAATGTGTTCACAGAGGAGGCGAAGGAGGCGAGCAAGTTCTGGCAGCGCGTGAACGGCAAGCACTAAGCGCCCGCCAGCAGCAGCAGCAGCAGCAGCTCCAGCGACAACGACGCCACATGGAAGACGACGAGAGCGTGATGATCCGGTAGCCGCTCGCACGTAGACGCGCCGGTCGGTCGGTCGGTCGGTCGGTCGGTCGCGTCCGCCCAGTAATCCGAAATCGCTGCGTGTTCCCCACTACTCACGCGTCCCGCTGCTATCGAGGCGTCAAGTGTATTGCGGTGGTAATCGCGTCGCGGGTGTGGTCTCCTCCCTCGCGTCTAGCGGCTCGCGCCGGTCACGTCCGCGCGGCGGCGGCGCGCTCCCGCGCGATGAGAATAATCAAAACTATGAGCAGCACGGCGAGCGTGCCGATGATCGCGAGCAGCCAGATGCTCCAGCGCGACGACTCCTCGTCCTCGAGCCCCTGGCGGTACTTCGCCGCCCAGTTCGGGATGATCATCAGGTCCGGGCGCTGCCGGTACAGCGCCTCCTTCTCCGACGGCGTCAGGCGTCGCATCATGCCCTTCACGAGCTTCTTGCGCTTCTTCTTGCTGCGCGGCGTCAGCCGGTCGTTCTTGTAGTGCAGCACGCTCGGCGCGTCCATGAGCGACTCCGTCTCGCCGCCGCCCGACGGCGACGCGAGCGGCGACGGTGCCGCCGCGGGCTCCGCCGCATCCTCGTCCTCGTAGAACTCCTCGTCCTGGTCGAGTACCTCCTCGTGCCACACGATGCGCTTCTTCGCGCTCGCGCTCGAGACCTGCTTCTTCTTGTCCTTGTCGAGCGACGAGTACGCCGACACGCGCTTGAGCGCCGGCCGGTGCTTCGGCTGGAAGTGCTTCCCCGCACCCTTCGAGCCGTCCGGCGAGATCTGCAGCCCGTCGCCGTCCGTGTCGAGGTCGTCGAGCTTGGACGACGGCGACGAGCCCGAGAGCAGGTCGTACTCCTTCTCGCCGGACGTCACGAGCTGCTTGACCCGCGAGAGCGACGCCAGGAATGCCGCCGAGATGATGCCCACGGCCTCCGCAGGCGACAGCTTCGCGCCGGGCGGTGGTGGCGCGCGCTCGTCCTCGAGCAGCGCGAGCTCCTTCAGCTCCATCTCGAGCGTCTTGGCGCGGCCGCGCGCGATCTCCACCGCGCGCCGCGACACCTCCGGCGAGAACAGCGTCGGGTCCACGTAGTCGCGCATGTACTCGTCGTCGCCGTCGTCGCGCGGCGGCACGCGCAGCGGCGGCAGCAGCGGGCGGCTCGTCGCCGGCGCGCGCGGCTTCGCGGGCGGGGCGTCCACCACGACCACGACCGCGTCGCTGTCGCTGCTGGCGTCGTAATCCCCAGAGTCGCTCTCGCTTAATGGGTCGTGCTTGCTGCTGTATGGCGCTTTCTGTGCGGCGTTGAGCGGGAAGCGCTGCGCTTCGAGCCCGTCGACGTCGCCGCCGCCGCCGTTCACGCGGCCGCCGGACGGCGTGTCATCATTGAGCGAGACGGTTTCCAGGAACATCGCGGCCGTCGTCATCGCTGCGGAGACGCGCGGTCTGTTGCTACCGGCGGGCGTCCTGCTCTGCTGTGCGTGTGACGCGCTCCGTGCGCTCGTCGTCCTGCTGCTCCGGTCGCCGACGAGCTCCCTGCTCTTCCTTCTGTGTGAGAGAGAGCCCGGGAGATAAACACACACTCGCTCTCTGATGGGCAGAAAACAGAGTCCAGATTGATGAAGGGAGATGTATACTGTGGACTTGCTTTTTGAGTGCGGCTAGCCTGAATAAATTACACAACCCTCGATTTCTTCACGCAAGACATCGGCATCTCATAGCGTGGACCACAAACTTGTGGGCACCACACGCCGAAGCACCTTCGTGCATTCACGGTGTGATGCTCAGTGTACTTGAGGGTGTTGCGAAAGACTGCTCTCAAGAGAGACGGGATCACCGGCAAAGTTTGTTTCCAAGATAGGCAGACGGCAGGCACTCGAACAAACCGAGTCAAAGCTCCCCTGAGTTCGTCAGTGCGCACGGTCGATCAAATCGGTCTGTGTTCTCATTCTTACAACAAGGCTGCAAACAACATGAGGTCACCATGGATACTTCGCGTCGAAGGCTTCAACTGGGGTTTTCCCGCTCCCGCGATCGTCACGGACGGTACACTCTTTCACATTCGCCAGCTGGAAGCTGCAGTATGGCGTGCCGAACAGGAACTTGGCGTCGCTCACGCTGGCGTTCATCCACGCTGGTAGTGTCTTGAGTAAAGTGCGCTCTGCGCTGAAAAACGTGAACGAGGTGCCTTCGCCGAGCGAGTCTGGAAGTGCGACGAGTGGGTTCGCGCTGACGACGAATGACAGGAACGGGTGGTGGATACTGCTCAGCTCTGGGATCGTTTCGATAAAGTTGCCGTGCAGCGAGAGTTCCCGGACTGGCAGCGAGAGAAGGGTCTTGGGGAACTCGCGGACAAGAGAGTGCTCGAGGTGTAGTGCGACAAGCGCGTGCCATCTCGTGTACAGATTCGTTGGTAGTCCAATCAGGTTTGAGTGTGTGATCAAGAAGTTGTGAAACTTGCCGGGAAGTGGCTCGAGCAAACCGTCCGGGATGCCAGTCAAGTTCGTCCGGGAGATTGCCAAGATGGCCAACTTGGTGTGCTGCGTCGCTGAGATCGCACTTTCCTTGCTCCAGTCAACGAGTGTTGCGTTGTGCAGTTGAAGTAGTTGCAGGTTTCGGAAGTTCTGGACGTAGCGGGGGACTTTCAGCTCCGAGCAGCGCGTGATCGCAAAGAAGGCGAGTGGTTGGGGTCGAGCTTCCTTTAGGATTCCTCGTCCGGGCTTGCCACACTTTGGCGATGGCAGTTATACTCGTACACGGAGCATGGGTATCCACTTGCGAACCAGGAGGCTGTGGCGAGGCTGCATCCTTGCACGTCGTGGTGATACTTCGCAGCTGCCTTGATATGGATCGTCAGCACCGCAAGTCCCCACAGCGAAGCCAAAGTGTGCCACCGTATGTCTCCTTCGCGCAGCTCGGGTCGGTAGAGCGCTTGTGATTGCTGCTGGGGTGACGTCACCAGTGACACGCACCTGGCGATCACTTGAACCAATATCTGAAACTGAGTTCGTTGACGGCGTCGGTATCTGGTGGTTCGGATACACCGATCACTCTTGCGTTCGGCGTCGGCGCACAAGCAAGACAGTTGCGATCAGCGAAAGTATACACCGGTGTGTTGAACAAGCTTCGAGAGCGCGTCGCTAGTGGTGAGCGTGAACGGCAGACAAGATCGAGGTGTCCTCGCTTCGCTGTCTGGAGACGTAGAGAAAGCTGATTATCACTTGACATGGCGAACGCCATAGGGAGAGGGGGCGAACGGTGTTGGTGCTGACATCGAAGACCATGGCGGTGGCGGAGAGCGGAGGAGCTACCACCACAGTCCCCGAGTCAGTCATTCTGAAATGTAAGCATGGCAATCACTTTCGATCTCGTAGCAACTCTCAATCCTCGCAGGGAGTATCGCTTGCTGCACACGCTGACTCGCTGAATAAGTCGACGTCGTGCACGG
>JAASFS010000624.1:0-14310 GCA_023333865.1 Globisporangium perplexum | reverse complement strand
CTACTTCTCCAAGTGCCTCTCCGCGTGCTGCCTCGCGACCACGTACACGGACATCGAGCGCGCGATGCCGGACGGGACGTTCGAGAAGCGCTTCTCGCTGCGCACGAACGTCAGCTGCTGCGGCCGCGTGAACAACTGCTGTGGCGCCACGTGCTGCAAGAACGACGCGGTGTACGACATCCTGGACACCAAGGGCCAAATCGCGGCGCACCTCCAGATGACGTACGCCAAGGGCAGTGGGCTCGGCGCGTGCTGCCGCGCCGGTGCTGGGTTCAACAACTACATCCTCGAGTTCCCGCGCGAGTCGACAGCGGAGGACCGCATGTTGCTGCTCACGGCGCTCTTCCAGGTCGAGTACCAGCTCTTCGAGCGCACCGGGAGTGAGTAAGCCTGGGTCGCCTCGATGCAACTGAGCGACCAAGCCGGCTCGTGTGTTGGCGGACATGTGACAGTCTGCGAGTGTGTCTGAGTATCGCTTGGGCTACGCAGCGGAGGGGAGGACGACGAGTTCTAAGTGGTTGAATTCGAGCATTGCATCCATCACCTACGGTGCATGTTGTTGTTGACGGTCTCGCGCTCGCTCGTTAGCGGCGCTTCGCGCTCGTGTTCGTGTTGATGGGGCCGTGCCGCTTTGTGACTTGCAGGAAGCGCTTGATGAGCAGCGTGTGGTTTCGCTGGGGCGTGTACTTCGCCGTCCCGACTGGTTTGCTGGCGGCGGTGCTAGCGGAAGACAGCGTCGAGCTGGCAGCGACACTCTCGGTTGACTTGGAGGGACTTCGGCTCGCCTGACTGACCTCGTCAATGTCTCGGCGTGTCTTCTGCGCCAGCTCTTCTTGGTAACGCCGCTGCTCGCGCTGCTTTGCTCGGATCAAGCCCAAGTTGCTCGTGGTCTCGCCAGTGTCATCCTCGATGATCTCGCCGTCTTCGAACTCTGCAATCCGATGTCCGCTTTCACGCGTTATAGCGGATTGCCGCGTCGATGACACCTTGGAGGGTGCGCGAGGTGACATCGGCGGGCGGGCCAAGGAAGGTCGAGACGGAGTCGACGGACTGTGCGGTGCCGAGTTCCGCAGTGTCTCGATGTCAGGACCTCGCTTCGCCCCACTCTCACTTGAGGTGACACGAATCCGTCGCGGACTCGCTTGGCTGCTCTCTCTCGTGCTTTGCGCAGCCGGAGAGAGTAACTCCTGGCTGCACGGCTTGGATGCATGTGGAGAGGAGCCAGCCTCAAAAGATAACGTCGATGCTGGTCGCGGGGATCGAGGCGTTAGCGGTCGTGTTGCTGTAGGTGAAGCTGGACACGCTGCCAAATCGCAACTGGAGTTCGTGCGATCCACCGAAGTCGTCTCGTTCTCCAAGTCGCTGAATGAACGCACGGCGTAGTGTCCGCGCGTGAACCTCTTGCCTTCGTCAAATTTGGGCAACACGAGCAACCCGTTCCTCGTCCGCTTGACGTACTCGAGCATCTCGTTCTGCTTGTGCTTGTGGAAATTGTGCGTGTGCGACCAGTAGTCTCCGTCTCCGGTGTAGTCAGGCGGCAGAATCCGCATGCAGAACTCTTGGAGGTCGATGTCGTTGCTGTTGTTGGTGTCGTATCGCCTGAAGAGCCCTTGGCACTGGGCAGAAGTGAGGCGGAACCCAAGCGCAAGAAGTCTCTCGCGAAACTCGTCGATCGTGACGTGGTTGCTCTTCTTGAAGATCTTGTATGCTTGCCGGAAGGTATCCGAGCTCTTGGAGGTTGCCTGCTGGATCTTGTCTCGGATGCGCTTCTCGATCTCGTCAAGGCTCCAGCTCTCCATCTCGATCTCGGTCATGTACTGCTCGGGGTTGAGCTTAGCCTCGAGTTTCTTGTGCTGCTCTGCGATCCGATGCAGCTCATCGGCTGCTGCGACCCACTGAGATCCCGTGTAGTCCGGCGGAAGCACACCGTGAATGAACTCGTTCAGATCGATCTCGCCGCTCCCATCTGCGTCGAAGCGCTTGAACAGGACATCCGCCTGCGATCGGTTGAGCGCCAACCCGATCCGTTCCAACGCTTCGTGGAACTCGTGCGGCTGAATCCCGTTCACTTTCTTGAATATTTTGAACGCTTGGCGAAAGCAATCCGACGACCGCGAGGTGCGCTGCTCGATCTTGGCGCGAAGCATCTGCTCGATGTCGGGGATCGTCCAGGAGCTTTGAACTGACTGGGCAGCCATTGTCAGCAGCGATTTCCTTGACTTCTCCAGTTGCTGTCTGCTCTCCGCGGACATCCAGAACTTTGTCGGGAGGTCGTCGAGCATGACGCCTTGCACGAACTCGTTCAGGTCGAGGTCGCCACTCTTGTCGAAGTCGAACAGTATGAAGAGTTCCTGCACTTGCTTCTCGGAGAGTTTGAGCCCGAGCTTTCCCATCGCGGCGTTGAACTCGAGCGGAGTGATACCCGACGACTTTTGGAATATCTTGTACGCTTGGCGAAAGCGATCGGACTCCTTCGAGGTGTGCTGTTCCAGTTTCTCGCGGAGTCGTGCCAGGATTTGGTCGCTCGTCAGCGCTGACCCAGCTTCCACTTCGAACTCGCCCGTTCTATGCTTTCCTGAGCCGCTGGAGCCACGGTTTGCGCTCTGGTAGATGACATCGGACTCTTGTTCGAGCTTGTTGAAGATCGCAGCGGTGAACTCAGAGAGTTCGATCGTCCCGTTGCCGTTCAGGTCGAAGCGATTGAAGAGCGCGTGGCACTTGGTTGGCGACAAGTGAATCTGGAGCAGCTCGAGGTGGTGATAGAACTCTGCGAACGTAATCCCCTCCGACTTGGTGAAGATCCGGAACGCCTGGCGGAACCGGTCTGTTCCTTTGGAAGTCTTCTCCTCCAGCTTCTGCGAAATGCACCTTTCGATCTCGTCGAGCGGCATGTGCTCGTAGATCAGCGCGATGCCGTCCTGGTTCAGCGCTCGGGGACTGCGGAGAGATTTGACGACGTGGTCATTGAACCTCTCTGCGTCATTCCCCGGAGCTGCTGGCAGTCGCGGGCTCGTCGCAGCCCGAGACTCACTCGTTGGTGGTCGTCTGCGAGGACTTGGTACTGTAGCGCTTGGCCGGAGCGTCCGACTCGCAGAGCTCGGTCGCCTCAACCTCGGACTTTGCTCGCTGTCGACTGTTGAAACCTCCTGCTGCGCTGGTGGACTTCCCGGTGACGAAGCCTGCACACCAGTCAATTTTGCCTCAGAAGACAGCGATGGCGCGTCAACGCTGAAGCGGCCCGGCGGCAGGAGGATCCGGCGCGCGAACGTCCCGTAGCTGATCTCTCCGAGATCCTCCTGGTCGATCCGCCCGAACAGCTCGAGGCAAAGTCTCCGCGACGCGTTGAGGCCGAGTTGCGTGACTTTGCGGTGGAAAGCTTCCGGCGTGATCGAGTTTGTGGTCGTGAAGAAGCGGAATGCCTGCTGCGAGAGGTTGTCGTAGAGATTTATCGTCTCGATGGTTGCGTCCGGGAAGCAGAACATGGCGTGGATGACCTTGCGCAGCTCTCGCATGAGAACGTCCACGGACATGATCGTCTTTGACCCTGCTGCTTCGTCCGGCTCCGACGCTGTGCTGCTGGCTCTCCCCGCGACCTTGACGATGAGCTTCTTTCGCTGCGGCCGGTTGAGCGCGTACATGGATCCGCGGAGAGACAGCCCGCGCACGCTGCGCTTCTCCATGGCTCGATGCGTGGCCTGCCGGCGTCAGGAGGACGGTGAGGGGGGGACCGAACCCTGTCACTCGCGGCTGTAGTAGTGGTAGTTGCGAAGAAGGAGAGTCGAGCGCTCTCAGTCTTCACTGTGACGCATCTCACAAGTGTGCCGCCGCCTCCCTCTGCTGCTTGTTGTCGTTGTTGCTGAAGGACCTCATGAGATGTTTGTGCTATATCGAGGAACTAAGGACAACAGGAATAGCCGCCGCCACGAGGATCGATGTTGCGTCGCCGCTGTCATTCTTGCGGGGAGAGCAGCTCAGAGCGCGTACGTGACCCGGACAATCTCTCGGATGTTGGACCGGAAGTCGCACTCTTCCCACACGACTTGGGCTTGGAAGACGCCCTCCGACGCGACGAGGTCGAGGAAGTGCTGCACGCTCCCGCCGGTGCCAAAGTAGTACTTCTTGGCTGCGACGAGCGCCACGGACGCTGGGTCGCGCCGCAAGTGGCGCTTGATCATCTACACACAAGGGGTGTTAGCGCCCCACGCTCACTCTTCAGCACTATGCTCTACGCACCTCGTTCAGCTCGATCGTGACGGCTTCCGTGTAGATCGTCTCGGCGGTGAGGATGAGATCGTACTGAGTCTCTTCGAAGCTCTGGCCTTCAGCGTTCCGCATGAACTCGGACACACTCGCCCACGCCCCAGCGTAGAACTCCGCCTTGGCGAAGAGCGCCGCGTCTCCGCGCATGTTCCGAAAGACGTTCGGACACGTTGTGAGCTCGAGCACCTCCTTGTTGTAGTCCATGAACGTCACCGCCTCCGCACCTACGCAGCGTCCCCGAGTTTCGTCAAGCGCTCCGCCCAGTTGACATCCTACTGTAGTCGCGCCACGTGAACGCACCCCGCAGAAGCGCGTGGATGCCCGGGAGACCGTGGCCGCAGCCCAGCTCCATCACTTTGCGCGGCATCCGAAACGACGAGCCCTCCTTGCCGCGTGTCAGCAGCTGCTCGACGTACTTGACGAGGTCCAGCGAGCACTCCCAGAGCTTGAAGCCGCCCTCGTACACGCCCGCTTGGAGGTCGGACGTGGTTAAAATGCCTCGGATCGCGCCGGTCTGCGCCGCAAACGCAGCATCCGCTGTGTTCACAAGCTCGAACGCCAGCGGCGGCGCATCGTCGCCCAGCGCTACCTGTACGCGCGAGAACGCGGCGTCCGCGGCGCCTGCCGGCTGCCAGCAGAAGCGCTCGCCGACGCGCGTGTGCTGCGTAAGCGCAGGCGAGTGCGCGGCGGCGGGCTCCGGCGTGCCGCCGCGGTCGCCGTCGGCCACCTCGAAGTTGAACGCGAAGCTCGCCATGTCCAGGTTGTGTGCAATCCAATCGACTGCGTTCGACCTATTTGCTTTGAATGTGTATGTGCATGTCGAATGAAATGGCGTCCAACTCTGAGCCAAATTCTCGAATTTGAAAGCTCATTTTCAGAACTTGCAGCAACAGACCAACAGACCGGCGACTGCCGCTCCACCTCCAGCGCCAGCGAGAGCGACGCCGGCGGAGACGACGCGATGGAGAGCGACGCCTCGGACACCGACAGCGCCTCACTGCTGCGCATGGGCGAGCTGCTGCACCCGACGGAGGCGCGCGTGGAGCAGCTGGCTGAGGAGATCACGATGGCGGAGCCGCCACTGCCGGACGATGAGCTCGTCGCGAAGCTCAACCTGTGCGTTCAGTTGCGCTCGTGTGCGCGAATGCGCGGGGGTGCCGCATGCAAGCCACTAACGTATCGCATGGTGTCAGAGTCGCCGAGACTCTCGAGGACGTCGAGATGACGTTCCGGAAGGAACATGCGCCGCCCTACAGGCGCGAAGGTGTGCGCGCGCGTGATTACAGCGGCTGGGCAGCGCGTCGACGCCAACGACGCCCCTGACAGACTCTTGTGTATTCTACGCGTGTTCGCAGGCCACCTGATCGGCAACCTGCTGCTGATCCTGGACCAATGTCACGAGTTCTACCCGATGGTGCGACTCGAGTGTGCGCGTGGAGGTGTGTGGGCGAGACCACTTGCACAGAAAGCACTAATGAGTGCTTGACGTTATCACTCCAATCTCTCCTCTCTAGATCGAAGGGAAGCTGAACGAACTCACGGCGAGCAGTGTGAAAGCTTCCGTATGCCGTGTACTGCTGGCGACGGTGCCGATGCACAGCCGCTTCATCATCCGAATGCTCTACGACCAAGAGATGCTCGAGAGAATGTGCGAGTACGCGACCGACGCCGACCCTGCGCTTCGCTGCTATGCGACGGGACTGCTGGCTGTCGGACTCCGGGATCGATCCGTCGCGGACATCGTCGTAAACAGAGAGACGCCGATGAAGCTGCTTCGCCGGGCTCGCTTGTACGCCACAAAACTGGACAAGGAGCGACAACTGGCGGTCAAGTACATGCAGGAGCATATTCGGAACAGTACAGTGCGGCAGAAGCGGGGGGCCATCGGCTCCGATCCAGCGAAGCCGAACCCGGGCATGACGACGAGCTCGCAACATTCCGTCCTCGGTCTCAAGCGAAAGTACTCGGAAGGGAACATGCGAGCAGCAGTCTCCGCACGCGACGAGGCTGCGCTCTCGGTGGATTCTGGCAACAGCGCTGACGTGGAAGGAGCCAGGGAGTCGGACGATGCTGATCCAAGTAGTTGTGTGAATCCGGCGACAAGTGGTGGTGACGGCGATGCCGACGAAGACGCTGAGCAGCAAGACTCTACAGCTTCAGATGTCATTCGGCACGACGAAGGTCTGAAACGCCTCGTGCTGCTCGAGCTTCTGCACACACTGGATTGCATCGGCTCAATGGGAGAGTACCTGGAGCTGTTCGGACCAGCGCACAAAGAGGATATCATCGGGACAATCATCACCTTTCTGCACAGCAAGAACCCGATGGTGCTGTCGCACACGATGAAGCTGACGTCGCATTTCCTCGCGCACAAGAAGTTCTCGTTCTCGTTCATCGAGGCTGGCGGCGTTGAGCTGATCTTCGAGACGACCAAGTTTCAGCAAGCGTCGGGACAAATCGGGCTCCTGGACCGAAGTCTGTCGATGTGTCTCCACGGCTTCGCGTCGTCGTCAATCGTGATCGAGAAGATCTTGGCTTCCGACCCAGACAGTCTGCTCTCGGTGGCGTTCGGGTTGTTGTCAAGCCCAAACGACCGTGCGCGTCAAAACGCGGTGGTGTTCTTCGGGCTGACTCTTTCGTTCAAAGCGATTCTCGACTACTTTGAGAGGCAGAACGGGCTCTACACACTGCTGAACATCATTCGAGCTGGCAACAACCCGAAGTCGGCGGCGCAGCGGCAGCTCTCTCACGACGCATGCTTGTGTCTGCGGCAGTATCTAAGAGTGCACCTGGCGCTCGTGGTTCATCGCCTTCGCAGAAAGCTGGCGCAAGTCAACCACCCAGCCAACCGTGCGAACAACACAGCGGCGCCGACAACGATCCCGACGGCTGCCACCGCAGCTTCGCGACTTCCTCCACGCGTGCCAAAGCTCTCTTGGCTAAAACCCGTGGACGTGGATGACAAGACTCATGAGCAGAATCTCATATTCTACGAGAAGTACCGATTCAGCGTCGCTGGTGCAAACGCCACTAGTGCCTGGTCTGCAGCTTCGGCGCCAGGCGGCGGGATTTGGGCTCCGGCAGCGAAGCTTGTTCATCTTCGTGGGATCCTCGTCATGCTCGAAGTCACGGCGATGATGTGCTTGCTCATTCAACACTCAGACAGCGAGGACGGCTCTTCGTCGAATCGCGTGTGGTCACTCGAGCGTGCACAGTTTTGTCTCGAGTCACTTCGAGTGCTGACGCTCGTTGTGCCCGGTCTTGCGAACGAAGTATGCTCGACCGAGGCCTCAGTTCTGGAGGAGACGAGTACTTTGAAGCGACCTGGCATTACGCTCTTGCTCGAGCTCGCGCTGAGCACGAACGCAAGGGACTCGGATTTGGTTCGAGATGCACTGCGGGTTCTCTGCAACTGCGTTTCGCCACCTCACAGTGAGGAGTGCTGGCAGCATCCGTACAAGGACATCCGACAGTACACGCTAACCGCACGAAGCATGCGGACTCGAAGCGAGCAAGATGGATCTGCTGGTGTTAATGTGGCAGCCTTTGGTCTCGATGGCGTCGACGGAGCTGCGGAGATCGCGCTGAATTGTTGCACCAGATCGAAAGACGACAAGATGCTGCGACCAGTGCGCAGGCTGGCGCGAGAACGGAATGCGATCAAGGTGTGCGTGCAGCTACTGCGGTACAAGCGATCCGTTCAGAACTCCGATGCGATTCGCTTGCTGGCCACGCGTGCGCTTCTCGGGTTGTCTAGGGACAAACACATTGCCCAGATCCTGGAGAAGATGCAAATCGGACAGCTTCTGTCTGACTTGATCCGCAACGAACCGATCCTCGAGGAGAATGCAGACCTTCACGTCCGATTTCGAGAGTCCGCTTTGGATCTGATTTCACAAGTCACGCCTCGCGCGCCGAATGCAGTGATCAACGAGGCTACCGACCCGACTGTGCGAAAAATCGAGAAAGCGAGCATCGTGGCGCAAACGAAGATTTCCTACGATGACAGTGAGTTGCTTCGGCTCATCCACGACCACCTTGTCACGAAAGGTCTGACAGCCGCTGCATCAACGCTGATCGAAGAAGCGGGGATTGGACATGGGGATGCTGAGAAGACGAGCTCGTCTACCCCAGGTCGAGTGGACCTTGTGGGTTTGATTGGAAAACAGTCCCCGCGATCGGTGAAGAGCCGCGGAGATACCACGACCTGGTCGTCAACGATGAAGAGCGTGGTTGGACCAGGGGCTGACGACCTTCGCCGGCCAACAAAAATCCCTCGCGTAGTGTTCACCTCCGCAGCGCCTGACACGATTACCAAGAACCAGGCGGAGCCAGGTCTGGACGCATCGTCTGCAGTGCCGGTACAACGCACCGTCAAGGTGCCATTGCATCCTATCACGGGGGTGACGCCTGGACAGCGACGGAAGAGGCTTGTGGATGCGCTCACGACTCCAAATTTTTTCGACCACAGAGATGTGAAGCAGTCTACGTCGTCGTCGCCGCGCTGGACAGTTGACAGTGCGCTGTCAACCACCTCGCAGAAGGCAGCGGCTGGTCCAAGACCAGGGGGTTATGGCGTTTCTCTTCACCTCGCGGCAAACCAAAAACGGGTGAGCAAGCTGGACGAGATCATCACGCACTACCTTCGCGAGCAACATCGACAGTGCTCGAATCCGGTCGCTACCATCCCCCCGTTCAAGTTGCTGGGCAAGAACGTAGTCCATCACTGCCCAGATCTGTCTGCGACCTCGGCTTCCAGTCAGAGCATTTGCACCCGACTGACGTATCGCGATCGCGTCGGATCCCACTTTGGTACTCGGTCGTTCGCTAGTGCGTACGCTGACGCTGGCGTCAATCGCTATGTGTACAGTCGATACCGACCGTTCCGAACCCTTGGAGTGCACGACGCAGACGACTGGGGCGGCGTGAGCGTCACGCGCTTCTATGGAAAAGACCAGCGGGACGTACTGATGGGGAGCAACGAGGGTGAGCTGCGATTGATGAATATCGACACCGACAATGTTGTCGAACAGTGGACGTGCCACTCGGAGTCGAGCGCGATCGTGGATCTGGAGACGAACGTGCACACTCGGATTGGGAGCCACAGTCGACTGATCTTGACCGGATCGGCAGCGTTATCTGCATACGGAACCACTGAGATCGCGCTCTGGGATGTGAACGACATGGCGACTGCTCGATGGCGCTTTGAGGCAGCGCTCAGTCCGCAGTTCAATCATTACGGTGATCGGGTTGTCGCGTTGGATGGAAGAGGTGTTGAGCGCGGGGATCAGCTGGACGGCGACCGTGAAGTGAAAGGTGCAATGATGATCGATGTCGCGACCGGAGGGGTGCTGTGCGAGCTCGCCGATCCCGTGCGATCAAATGAGCACGGACTGGAGACCAACTGCTGCTTCTCCCCGTGCGACGGAACCATTCTCACTGACGGCATGCTCTGGGACTCTCGCCTCCCGACCCGCGCGCTGTACAAGTTCGACAAGTTGTCGAATGTCGGATACGGATTCTTTCATCCTGGAGGGAACGAAGTGATCATCAACTCGGCGATCTGGGATCTTCGAACGTACAAGCTACTGCGCATGGTTCCAGCATTGGACAGGTGCTGCGTGAAGTTCAACAGCAGCGGTACCATCTTGTACGCGTACTATCCATTCGTGGGGGTACGTGTGGCGGCTGTCAACGTCGTGTGGCTGTTTCGTTCATGGTTTACTGAGTCTGTTGGTGTTTTTTGTGTGTGCACGGCACCAGGGAGACGATGTCGACCGCCGGCGAAGCAAACTCAAGACTTGGTTTCGTGTCCTGGACTCGCGCGATTACAAGGATATCTCGACTGTCGAGCTGGAGCGGCCGATCTTCGACCTGGCTATTGATGCCAAGAGCTCGCTGCTCTCTGTTGTCGAAGGGAGATATGTTGACGCTGACGACCAGGACGAGATGGTTTGCCGCCTGTACGACATCGGGCGGAAGAAGCCGAGTGAAGACGATTCGGACGCGGAGGACGCACATGACGACTCGGATGCTCTGGATGACGACGAGTTTGACGAGGAATCTGAATCGAGCGAGGAAGACGAGAGCGACGGAGAGGACAGTGATGAAGACGACGCCATCGGCTCGGAGTACGGAGTGGAGGACGACGACGAAGAGGAGGGAGGAGAAAGCGCGGTGAGTGGCGAAGAGGATGACGACATGGACGGCGACGAGAGCGACGCGTCCGGGATGTCCAACAGAGAGATTCGATTCTTGCTTGAGCTGCCGGAGGACGCGTTCTACGAAGTGCGGGGCCAGTACTCGAGCGAGGAGGAAGAAGACGAGGAGGACGACGCGTGAGCTCGATCTAAGCCACAAGGATTTGCGAAGCATGAGTGTGACCCAAAGTTGATAACGCATTGTGTGAGGAGTCGCTCCGGCAGGAGCGAAAGCGCGTGTTCTGTCTCGGAGTGGAAGTGCGAGCGTTGGGTCCCGACGACAGCGTGCACGCTTGCTCCGCGTACACGAGCGTCCCGCTGCGCAGCAATGGCGAGCAACCCGGAAGTGGACTGCGAGAGCGAGAAGCCCCAGGTGCTTTTCAAGCGACGGGACTTTGTCGGCACCGAGGAGGCAGCGATGAGCCACCCGAATCGGACCTACTACTTCCGCAAGACGAGCACGGACCCCCAGCACGTGATCGACACGTCCACGAACCAACTCGTGAAAGACCCGCGCGATGCCAAGTTGCTGCTTGCGCGCGGCGTCGCGTTCTTCAAACAGTCCAAGTTCGAGCAAGCGATTCAAGATCTGAACGACGCCGCTGCACTGGACAGTACCAACACCTCGGTGTACTACACGCGGGGCTTAGCGTACTCGAAGCTCAACCAGACCGATCTCGCGATTCGAGATTTCTCGCACGCACTACGCCTGAACCCAGAGCACGTGAACGCGGCGTACGCGCGCGCATCGTGCTACAACGCGAAAGGTGACTTCGTCCGCGCGATCGAAGACTACAACCTCGCTCTCGTCAAGGACAAGAAGACGAAGCTTCACCAAAAACACCAGCAGCAGCATCTCAAGCACTCCCGGTCTTCTGCGCTCTCGATCAAGAAGCACCCCGCTGCCAGCGGAGTTCCAGACAACCAAAGTCCCCTGCCTCCGCCACCGCAGCACATCGAAAGTGCCAAGAGAAGAGAGAATGCTCCAGCGTCCTCTCGAGCACGAGAACGAGACGCTGGTGTCCCTGCAGGAAAGACTGCAGCCACACTTGGTGCTGCTGTGCGAGCGGCGCTGCCAACAGATGCGGCTGTGTCAGCGCCGCACTTGCAAGAGCGGCGTCAGACGATTGCGATCATGGAGACTCCCAGAGCCACCAATACGTCAAGTGCTCTCGAGATAGCAGAGAAGCACCACGCACGAGGCTTCGCGCATCGGCAAGAAGGGAACTTCCAGGCGGCAGCGGAGGAGTACTCCAAAGCAATCGAGTTCAACCCGCAGCACTTCAAGGCGTTCTTCAACCGAGGTTTCGCGCGAGACAAGATGCGCCTCTTTGACGCCGCGATCGCGGACTACACCACAGCCCTAGGCATGGACCCGACAAATGCGTTCGCGTACTACAACCGAGGTATCTCACGTGACCGGAGCGGCGACTATCACGGCGCACTCTCTGACTTCACGAAAGCCATCGAGTTACTGCCGAACAACGCTGACTTCTACCACAACCGAGGCTTCTGCCACCGCAAGCAGGGCAACTTTGAGTGGGCAATCAGCGACTACACATGCGCTATCCAGTTTAACGCCGGCCACTTCAAGTCGCTCTACAACCGCGCGTACTCGTACGACAAACTCGGCAAGTTTGCAGAAGCGATCGAGGACTACACCGCCGCGATTCGAGTGGAGCCGACGAACGCGAATGCATTCCACAACCGCGGCAGCACGTACGACAAGATGAAGCACATCGACCTGGCGATCGCCGACTTCGACCGCGCCATCGAACTCCAGCCGAACTCCGCGAGCAGCTACAACAGCCGCGGGCTATGCTACGACCAGCAAGGACGCCACCTCGAGGCGCTAAAGGACTTCATGCACGCGATCGCCATGGAGCCCAACAACGCCGTCTTTTACCACAACCGTGGCTACTGTTATCGCAACATGGGCGAGTTCCCGCTCGCTATCAGCGACTACAGCACGGCGCTCAAGATCGAACCGAGGAACATCGCAGCGTACAATAACCGAGGCTATGCCTATCGGAAGGCCAAGTGCTACCAGGAAGCGGTGCAGGACTACACCACCGCGTTGCAGATCGACCCGCGCAGCACGCGCACGCTCAGCAACCGCGCTTACTCGTTCGCAAAGATGGAGAACTACCGTGACGCAATCGCGGACTACACGCTCGTGATCGAGTTGGATTCGCAGAACGCGTACTCGTATCACAATCGCGCCATTCTACTGGACAAGATGGGCGACAAGCAACGAGCGACCGCCGACTTTGCACGCGCCAAAGCGATCGGGAGTCACGCCGCCAACAAGAAGTGACATCTCAACCCAGCAAGCCCACTGGGCACCACCACACATGAAGCGAACAAGTGAATGGCAGATAGCTCGAGTGCTCGGCTGGGAGGTTGCTTCTGCCACAGAATGGCGGCTGACGAAGAGCTCTAAAACTTGAAACCCGAGTGCAGCGCGACGACGCCGTGGGTGTAGTTGGTGAACGTCGTGCGCTTGAAACCTGCAGTCTCTATCATCGCCTTGAACTTGTCCTGCGGAGGGAACTGGCGGATGCTCTCGACCAGGTACTGCAGACGAGTCACGGAAGCACCCAGCGTTAGAAGTGCTCGTCGCGACGGTGGTAGCAGTAGCAGAGAACCGCGCACCTGGTATGAGTCACGGTCGTTCGCCACCTTCTCGCCGAGCAGCGGGATCACGTTGAACGAGTACTGCGTTACAGGAAACGCCCGCGAGCATCAGTGCACCTCGGCCTCAACGCGACGACTGAGCAGGCAACTTCTTACCGCATCGTAGACCGAGCGGACGAGCGGGTTGGGCACTTGGCTGAACTCGAGGCACATGAAGCGGCCGCCGGGCTTGAGCACGCGGTGCGCTTCGGCGAGCGCCTTGTCGACGTGCGTGACGTTCCGGATCCCGAAGGCGATCGTGTAGACATCGAAGGAGTTGTCTTCGAATTGAAGCTTCTCCGCGTCGCCCTGCGCCCACTGGAAGAGGTGGTTCTGCTCCGGCAGCAGCTTCGCCGCCCGCTCACGGCCGACCTCGAGCATCGACGAGTTGATGTCGCAGATCGTGATGGACGACCCGGTGCCGTGCGCGTTCTTGGGCGTCGCGAGGCGCTGTGCGATGCGGAACGCGATGTCCCCCGTGCCGCCGGCCACGTCCAGCACCTGCAGCGGGCCCACGGGGTGCAGCTGGTCCACGAACGCGTCCTTCCACAGGCGGTGCATGCCACCGCTCATGAAGTCGTTCATGATGTCGTAGCTGGATGAGAGAGACCGACAGAGAAAACGCAGACGCGCTCAGTGCTCGCAGGTCGCGCACTCACCCCACACGCTCCGTTGCGGCAGCCACGCACCGCTCCGCGACCTTGTGGAAGACCGAAGCGACCATCGGCTTCTTCTCCTCCTCGCGCACCTGCTGGAAGCCGAAGTGCGTGGTGCCGCCCGCAGCTGCAGACGGCGGCGCCTCGGACGAGAAGGCGGCCACCGACGCTCTGCAAGCGACGGCGACTGGGCTGCGCGCCATCGCGCGACGCGCAGAGGGAGCGAGCAGGAACGTCATCGCGATCGACGCCACTCAAATGAAGGATTTGAGGCTGTCAAATGATTCAATTCGGTGGGGGAAGGGGTGTAGGTGGGGAAGGGGTACCAATGGGGCAAGGGTCACAAGACGAAGTCTCGGCAAAACCACAGTGAGGTGAAGGAGGACCCGAACGCGCTGCTGAGCGCCGCGTAAGTCTGTTCGACCGGCGTTGTCTTCGAGAGAAGAGAGAGAGAGAGAGAGAGAGAGGACGACACGCCGTCGCCGCCTTGTCTTCGTACACTACGTTAATGCTATCCT
>JAASFS010000623.1:0-14323 GCA_023333865.1 Globisporangium perplexum | reverse complement strand
CGAAAGTTGGCGACTTTGCAGCGCGGCGCCGAGATGCTGTACGCGAACATCTGGATCCGACGCGGACCTGTTCCCCAGAAATCGTCGAAGTGGACTGAGAAGATCGAGGAGTTGATCGAGGCAACGCGCATACAAGTGCTTCGGTCCTCGCCGAGGTTGCTGAGACTCCTCCGTGGCGCGGTGATGAACCGGAAGCTTTGGCCAGCAGTCGTGAGGTTCACCAGCATGCTGATGTCGATGAAGTCGTCGCGCACGAGGTCGTAATTGATGCGGCCATCGAGGAGGCGCGAGCGAATGAGTCCGTACTTGTCTGTGGCGTACGCGACGACAGGGTTGTCCCTGAGCCCGGTGAGCAGCGTGAGCACAGTCGACGCAATGTTGATCGCGAGCAGCGCAAAGCGCCATACTGCCTTCTTCTGCATCATCGCGCCAGCCAGCTTGTGAGCAGGCTGCAACCGTGCGAGTGAGCAAGGTCCTCCCCGTAACCGTTTGGGACCGATCCTCCAAAGTTGAAGCTAAAATATTGGCAAGCGATACAATTGCGATCGATCGTGAGACCGTCATGGTACGGTAGGTCTAGCGTGCGCTGTTCGCGCTCTTCTGCTCCTCTGTACGCCTGTAGTAGCCGATGGCAGCATTGTCATGCCGTTGGATCTCGCTCAGTTCATGTGGTGTGTTGATATGACACTGCGAGCGGAGTTGTCTAGAAAGCGGATTGGTGCCTCAAGTGTGGTGTACAGCCTCGATCGAACCACTACGTACTACAGTTGTGCTGTCGCCGGGATAACACGGTGTGTCGCCGTCTTGTTTGGTGAGGCTTTCGATCGTGCAGCCGTCGACTGAAAAGCACTCACCGCCTCCGTGATGTACTTCAACAGGTGCCGGGCGAGCTTCCTGTCATTCGAGTGCCAGACCACACTTAAAGACTCGACATCGTTTGAACCGCGATTTCTTCAGCCGTGCGTGATCGCTTCAGCCCGAGGTGTCCTCGACCAAAACTCTTGACGGCGAGCTGGTTATCGGTTCAGGCTTGCAGATCGATTAGATCGATTAGAACGTTCCCGCCGTGTTTCGTACGGTGGCGCTTGATGTTGCAAAATGGTAGCGAGCCACACAAATTCCCATTTTGTGACTCGCCAATCATGGCGGACGCTGCTGCGGCATCTCGCGCGTGGCTCACGGCGGAGCTCACGAGCGCGCTGGGCTTCGCCGAGGTGGACGACATCGCCGCGTACGTGTGCAGCGCCTTCAGCTCCAAGCAGGACGTGGTGCCGTACCTGACCGAGCTGCTGGGCATCACGCCCTCACGCGCGGAGGCGATCGGCGCGCGTCTCTTCCAGGCGCCGCCCGCGCCGCAGAAGAGCTCGAAGCAGCGCGGCAATAACAACAGCAGCAGCACTGCCTCCCTTGCTAGCGCGCCGAACGGCGGGTTGCCCGCCGCCCTCGTGCCACCGGCCGCGGTACCCAACTCCCGTCTCCGGCAGGCGAAGCAGAAGAAGACCGGCGCTCCGAAGCTGATGCACGCGCGCGTGATCAACTGCCTGCAGTGTGGTCGTATTGAGCACAACGGCGGCCGCGCATGCGCGTTCTGCGGTGCGGAGTTACGGTACGAGGAGCTGGACGAGCACGAGTTGGACAGCACGGCGCGTCGCCACATGGAGACGCTTGTACTCTACGACGAGACGAGCGCCGAGCGCACAGCTGTGGTCAACGCGGACGAGCAAATGTACGAGGAGGTGGCGCTCGGTGCGGAGGAGCGGAGGCGCGCCGTGACGCTGGACCTGGACCTGGCGCGCCGGCAGTTCATTTTGAGCGACGACGCAATCCGACGGAACCAGGAGCTGAGCAAGGATGCGCGCGAGCTGTGCGACGGCATCCAGCGTCGCTTCGAGCGGGCGGGCGGCAGCGGCGGGCGGCAGCAGCAGCAGCAGCAGCAGCAGCATCAACAACAACAGCGCTTGAGCGCCGCGCCGGCTTCTGTGGATGACGCCGAACTCCTGTACGTCTGAGGCGCCATCGAGAGGCGGAGCGTCGAAGCACTCTTTTCGCACAACCAACAACAACCTCGCGATGTTCACGTTCGCGTGCACGTCTGCGTTGCTTCTGCTTGTACTGCTCGGAGGAAGTCCGGCTGGCACTGTCCTCGGCAGCTTATTATCCGGTTTGACAACGTTACTCGCGGCGACTGTATCGGACTAGAATGCACGGGTGCGCACGATTGTGAAAGCACCTTCAGAGCGCGCGCGAGGCGACGGCGCGGCGACGACGCCGCTCCATGCGACAGGCGCTCGCTTGTGGCCGCGCCGACCGATCGCCTCCACTCGGCGATTTCCGCCGCCGCCCCAGCGCCGCCTCTCTTCCCTCTCTACCTCTTCAAGCCCAAGCATGTCGTCGCTCGCGTCCCGGACGACTGCTGGTGCTGCAGGCGCCGGCAGCCTCGCCCCCCACCACAGCCACTGCACGCCACAAGACGCGACGGGCGCGGCGGACGCGGCTGCCCGGGCGTTCTACGAGAGCGGCCTCGTACACGGCGATGAGGACGAGAACGGCGGCGGCGGCGGCGATGACGACGAAGACACAGAGGACGAACTTGAGACCGCGGAGTGGATCCGCTTCCAGCGCGCGCGCACGCACTCACGCCTGCTCGCCTCTCGCCAGCAACAACACCGCCATCAGCAGCAGCCCGAGCAGCGCTCGACCAGCACCCCGAGCGAGGCTTCGCTCGCGAGCACGAACTCCCCTTAGACTGTACCATGACTGCATGTGACGAGCGCGAGTGAGGCCACGCTCAGACTCATAGACCAAAAGAACTTTCACGTTCGGCTTCGTCGCACGCTGCCGGTGACTTGCGTGTCGACGCCCCTTAGGTTGCCTCTGTTGGTGAGATGCGAGGCGAGCGCACTAGATCGGCAGACCTGTGCGCGGGTCGCACTTGCGCGCCGCCACAGCCACCTGCACGCTGCCTTCCACGGCCGAGTCCATCGAGTCGAGCGCCAGCTGCACGTCACCGCCTTCTGCCGCGGTCTTCGCAGCCATGATGGACGTGTTGATGCGGAAGTTCGTGGAGCCACCGCATGGTGACCAGATGACGGACTGGAAGTTGATCGTGCTCGACTCCATGATGTCCTGCTCAACGCCACGCTCGTACGTGCGCCGGATTTTGAGTCCCTGGCCGCCAGCGAAGAAGTAGTCGTTCGAGAGCGTCGCGGACGCGTTCGGCACGTCGGGGACGTACACGTAGCCGCGGAAGTCCACCCGGAAGAAGCCAATGCTCTGCCCTGGTTGCGCGTGCAGAGGCACCGCGACGGAGCACGCCAAGCGCACGCGGGTGTGGTTTTTGTCAGTGGTGGCTTCGAAAGAAGAGAAGATGATCGACACGCTCGAGCCGTCCGGCGCAGTCACCGCCTCGACCGACCGCGGCGGGCAACCTGTGCCGGCAACAGCGAGCTTGCCAATCGTGAACACTGGACGCGGCGCCTGGGCTGCGAGACTCAGCCGAGCAAGTGCTGCCGCGAGCGAGAGCAGGAGTAGCGAGGCGAGTCTTGAGGACATGGCGGTCTGGATGGTGACGACGCTGCGCTGACGCCTGCGCGGATGTTGGAGAGTGAGCTGTCCTGCCGCCGCGCCACTAGACCCACAGCATCATCGCGCGAGACGCGATCGACCAGCGGAGAGCCGGGCTCCGTGCTCGACTGGAAGCGTGCGCGAACACAGCGCAAGTGAAAGCGACTCCCAAAGTTAGTCTGAGGAGGGTGACACTCTCTTATTCTCCCCTCCTCTCCTAGAGAAGAGAGCAAGACGGTGTGGACTCCGCTGGCAGGTCAGCCTTCCTCGCTCTCTTGTCTCGAGTATCGTTCGCCACTCCGAGTCGGCGAAGTTGTTCTCCAAGGCTGCAAAGTGCTTCGACCTTGCTGTCGCCACTCGAGCCCAGCAGTGTCTACCTTGCCAGTCACTGATGGAGTCCGAAGTTGAGGTCGGGGGTGTGCATGAAGGCTGACCAGCGTTTCCGCGGAACTCGATCGTTCCTCACAGAGCCATACCGTCACGTGGGGTGAGACCTGGACGACAGAGCACCTGCAGGCTGCCACGAGCGTGTGTGCTGCACTCATGGCGATTCTTACAAACGCATACGGGCTACCGAGTGGAGCTCCAGGGATTGCCTGACCTCGCTGCACGTGTCTCCTGCTTGTCAGATTACCATGTGGACACGATCCTAGACCCACCGCATCCGCGGCTCGCCCGACGACATCCACACACTGCGAGCTCTGCATCTCACCGACACAGCTCTCTCGGACGCTCCAGACTGCCGATCACTCAAGCCGCCAAGTCTCTGATGCTCCGCGCCGCGTTGACGTCCCACTGCCAGGTGGTCCTGCGCTCGTTGTTGCTGCAGCGGAGAACCTGTGAGGTAGAGGTGACTGCGGCTGTGCTCCGAGACCGCATGCGGGTCGGATTCATCGATCTCGGATTCATTGTGTGTGCCACACTTTTTGACTGATTGGTAGCACACCAGCATTGCGCACAGCAGCGGACCAGGTGGCAAGTCCTTCCCTCCTTCCCCTTCCTTCTCTTCGAGCGAGGGTCACTCGCGCTCCGACCGACCGACCGACCGATCGACGGATTCGATAGCAGCGCCAGCAGCAGCAGACGCCATGCAGAACGATCGAAAGGCCGCGACCGCCACCACCGGCGCCGGCAACTACGGCGCGCTGGCGAAGGGCAGTCACGGCGGCGGCGCCACCTCCACCGCCACGCGCGTACCCGGGCAGTCCGAGTACCTCTTCAAGTACCTCATCATCACGCAGATCTGCATGTACCTGGAGGCCGGCGCCGTGCCCTCCTTGCTGCAGCAGTTCACGCTCACGTTCCACTTGAGTCCGCAGGAGCAGGGGCTGCTCGGCGCCGTCGTGTACATCTCCATCTCGCTCGCGTCGCCCTGGTGCAGCACGCTCTTCCGCAAGTTCGACCCGCGCCAGCTGCTCGGCGTCTCGCTCGCGATCAACAACCTCGCGGTGCTCACGTTCGCGTGCACGCCCGTAGCCGAGTGGTACTCCAAGTCGCTGCTCATCTGTCTGCGCGCGTTCATCGGCTTCACGCAGGCGTTCCACTGCGTCTACTCGCCGCTCTGGGTGCACGAATACGCGCCACGCGCCAAGCGTGGCAGCTGGATGAGCTTCCTGCAGGCCGCCACGCCAATCGGCATCACGCTCGGGTACTTCGCCGGCTCTGTCACGGTCTGGCTCGCGTCGGCGGATCCGTCGGCTTCGACTGGGAACGGGGCGTTCGACATGGACGCGGCGAATGTGACGGCGAATGCGACGGCGCCGTTCGCAAACTTCGCGTCGTCTGTGCTCAGCACGGCGGTCTCGAGCTCCATGAACAACGTCGGCGACCACCTCTTCGACGACATGGCCGGCGCTGCGGATACCAACTACTGCCAGGGGATGTACTGTTGGCGCTGGCCGTTCCTCTTCCAGTTCCTGGCGATTCTCCCGTTCTCGATCATGCTCTTCTTCGTGCCGGTCGAGCACATTCGCCTACACGCAGCGCGGCGTCGCTCAATCATCATGGTGGACTCGATCATCAGCACGAATGACGCTGACGACGATGACGAAGACGAAGACGACGACGTGGTGTACAAGGATGAGCGCGGTCGCTTGAATCCGCAGGCAGAAGCGAGCGACCACCGCCACCGCAGCAGCAGCAGTATGCAGGACCTGTCGCTCGGACTCTCGAACCTACGCCAGCTCTTCCAGCAGAAGGTGTTCGTGTTCATCGTGCTCGGGCTGTCGGCGCTGTTCTTCGTGGTCGCCGGTGTGCAGTTCTGGACCACGCTCTACCTGGCGACCAACACGAGCGACTCGCTGTACGCGATCCACTCGTCGTACTTGATCGTGAGCGGCACCGGACCGATCCTCGGCGTCTTCTTCGGCGGCTGGCTTATCGATCAGTTCGGTGGCTACGCGGGGCTCTATCAGCGCGCAAAGGCGTTGCGCGTGTGCATGGTGCTGGGCGGACTCGGCTGTCTGGCGTCTCTGCCAGTCTCGTTCTTCCATTCCACGCTCTACATCGCGATCTTCCTCTGGCTGATGCTCTTCTGTGGCGGTAGCATCCTTCCAGCGTGCTCGGGAATCGTGATCTCGTCGGCGCCGCGCCACCTCCGTCCGCTGGCGTCCTCGGTCGCGTACGCGAGCTACAACCTCCTGGGATACGCAGCGTCCAACTACATCCCGGGCCTCATCATGAACTTCATTATCGACACACACGCGGACGCCGATGCAGTTGGCGCGTGCGACACAGCTTGCACGTACCGCATCGGATTCCGGATCGTGCTGCTCTGGAGCGTCTGGGCGTTCTTCTGCCTCACGTGCGCCTACTCGTTCGCGAAGGTACAAGTCGCGAAGAAGCAGCAGCAACAGCGCGTCACCCTGACTGCACTCGAGGGCGGCGACCGCCACTAGCAGCGTATATTATCTGTGTGCGAGCAAGAGCGGCAGCCGCGTTAGAGAGTGATACCGAGGCGAAGTGCGAAGCCTTGCCGAGTTCCTCATTCAGGAGCGTGCGTTCGAGCGTGCTAGAGTGCATAATACACTGCTGACACGCCCGCCTTCTTCTTGCCTCTCCTTCCTCCCTCATGGATCTGCCATCATCTGTTTAATGCGCGGTGCTTTGCGCAGCAGCGTGTTGAGCATGCTGCCCACAAAGAACGCCACGACGGTCGATGTCATTGTGATGACGTTGTAAGGCATACTGAAGTCCGGCGTCGGGAGGGGTACAAGCAGCGGTTCGCTGTACAGCGTCCGTGTAAACGCGCGAGAGTCGGCGAGCAGCTCTCTGCACAGCAACCCATGCTCACCACGCTCGATTGGCAGGAACGTCGCAACTCCAGAAGGAACGTCGAAGCCCCGATTCGCATCCGGAGGGTGCTCCGAGAGCCGCAGGAACGCTTTCTCCAGCTGGATCGAAAACACAAACGACGAGTTCGCAGGCAGCTCGAGCTCCAGGTGCAGCTGGTTGGGACGCCCGCGGACTTCAGCGGGGACGAACCGCAGATCCTGGATGAACGATGGAGCGTCGACATCCTCCCCAACCTCCGACGCCCTCGCTTGAAACGTGTTGTAGTACATCCGAAGGAACCACGGTACGACCTCGTGGTACGTCACGCGCATCGCGCACTTTGGGTGGCTGTTCTCGAGGCGGACTGCGATGCCGCCGTTCACTTGGCCGTATCCCGTCACGAAGCGATGGACGCTCACGAGGTCGCGCTCGGATCTGGTCGAAGCAGCAGGGTCCGACGACGAACCCACCCGTGCGAGCCACGCATCCGTGACATCCAATCGCTTGTCCTTGAGCATTGTAGTATGCACTACCGGATCTCCGAAAGAGACTGCCCCCAGGCGAGGACGCCGTTGTGTCGCGTCAGGAATGTGCTGGAGCGCGAACCCCTCACCGGGCGTCTCAGTGTAGATCACACTCTCCGTTGCGAGTGGGCACGCTTCCAAGCTTGTCTGCTCTGCCGGTAGACTGTTGAAGAAAACGGACTTGAGGCTCCAGCGCTCGCGGTCTCCAGCTCCAAGCGTCTGGACGCTAACTAGCTGCTGGTGGAGCTCCCAAGCACCCGCCGCCCGCGACGCGAAGAGCGACAGCGACAGGTACTCACCCGAGAGAAACTTGATCGGGTCAATGAGCTTCCCCAAGCCTGCGTGCGACCGGCAAGGGAGCATCTTGAGCCACGGCGTGAGGTTCTCCGTGCAGATCTCTTCACGCGCCAGCCCCGCGTGCAGGAACCGATTGCGCGCTGAATCAGTGTCGCCAAGTGGGAACGCTCCGAGCGCGCTTGGGTCCGCACCCACAGCCACGATGTCGGTCACGACCGTATGATCCATCTGGTTGAGCGACGCTGAGAAGACACCCCCAAGCTCCGCGGTAACGCC
Source organism: Globisporangium perplexum (assembly GCA_023333865.1). Taxonomy (NCBI): domain Eukaryota; phylum Oomycota; class Peronosporomycetes; order Pythiales; family Pythiaceae; genus Globisporangium; species Globisporangium perplexum. The sequence goes on along the minus strand of JAASFS010000623.1, from coordinate 6,389 downwards.
TCGCCAGCGCTGTTGGAGCTCGGCGCTCTCGGCAAGACGCTCGCCACCGTCATCGCGGAACCACACCTGGAGGCGCGTGCCGAACGGCGCGTGCGCACCGGCTTCGATCACTGGCCCGTACCGCTCGTCCGAGTGCCGGCCGAGCGCGAACGTCAGGTGCAGCGCGTCAACTTCGTACTTGGTCAGGATCTGGCGCAGAACCTTGGGGAACTCGCCTTCCACGTCGGCGGCGGCCGCCTCCCGCGAAGAGAAATGGAAATGCGAGAGGACCTTGTGGCCGCCCGGCAGTGCGCGCAGCGTCAAGGACTCGTTGAACTCGGCAGCCACGGGAGCCGCAAGGAGCGCCACGAGGAGCGCCGCGAAGCGCATGCCGTTGAGGGGCGGCGATCACCGCGAGGTTAGATTCGTTCAAAACTAACATGAGCAGGAGCAAAAATGGAATTTACAAAAAAGAGTTTGCGTCCGGCAGTTGAAGCCTTGCCTTTGATGGCCGCGACAGCCATCGACGACGACGGCGGTCGCTGCCGGCGGCGCGGCGCGACGCAGCTCCTCACAACTCAAGATGCAGCCGATCGCCCCGAGCCGCCACCACCACCACAGCCGCCGCCAGTACCAGCGCGCCGCCGACCAGCCGCGCGTCTCGTACGGCTCGCTGGGAGCGGCTCCACCGTCGCCCCTCGACGCCGTGGCGAAGCCCCCATCGCTGGCACGTCTGCGCAGTTTCTTCCGCCGCTGCCGCGCGCAGACGGCATTTCTCGTGGCGAACGCGGGACTGGCAGTGTGCGCGGCGCTCCTCTCGCTCGCGCTGCTCGGCTGCGCACTTGTGTCGCTGCCACTCTGTTGCGTCGGAGCACTGGTGTTCCGCCTGATCTTCCAACTCGGAATCGTGTCGACGCTCGCAAAGGCCGACGTAGCGCTTGCGAACACTGTGCTGCCACCGGATGATCGGATTCGCCTGGAGCCGGCGATGCCGTCTGCTCGAGACCCACTGCTGCTGCGCTCTCCGCCTCCGCTGCACCCGCTGCTGCGCGAAGACCGAGTGCTGGACCGTGTGATCACCAACTTGACGACGGTGGCGCCCACTCCAGTGATGGCGCTGGTTTACTTTGCAGCGTTCAAGTGGATGCTGGCACTCTTGGGGTTCGGACTGGTCTGTGTGCTGCTCTGGGCTCCGCTCGCGTTCGTGCAGTCGCTGGCCGCGGCAGCGCCACGCCACTCGCCGTGGCACGAGCCGATGCTCGCGCTCGCATTCGTGGCAGCTGTCAGCAGTCTGAACCTGGCGACGCGCGTTTGCTGCTCGTGCACTCGTCTGTTCTGCTGCGAGCGCGATCGCGAGACCGACTCCCCAGCGCTCGGGGCGCTCACGAAGGTCGTCGTGGTGCGCGTGGCAGACGGCTGGTGACGCGTCTTCAGAGCTCAACGCGAGCACAGACGAACTACACAATACACCGAAGCGATTAACCTGAAAATCCTATTCTACACGACAAGCGAGCGAGCTGCCCACAAAACGGAGCCGCCAGTTCATCCGACGACGAGGACGCACTGGCGCTCCTGCTGCTGCTGCTGCTGGTGCTGCTGCCGTCGCCACAAACACTTCGACCGTCCACGAAGCTCCCCGCGACGAGGATACCCCGACGGCTTTCGCGCCTGCTGTTCTTGCTCGGCCGGCGCCGCCCTATGTGAAGCTCAGCAGCTGACACAGCAGCTCCTCGTCCTCCTTCTTGACAAAACGGCCCTTCACGCGCAGACGCGAGTTCGCAAAGTTCTTGCGCACGTCGTAGTCCACTTTCTTCGACCACACGCGGTGCTTGCGCTTCTCCAGGAACCGCTCGATGCGCTTCCTTCGCGCCTCTGGTGAGTAGCTGCCGATGTAGCGCGCGTCCGGCGGCGACGAGCCCTCCGCCTGGTTCTCCAGGCGCTCGTTCTCGTCCGACAGGTCCATGCGCAGGAAACCTTCGAAGTTCTTGCGTCCGAGTCCGCCGTACTCGCTGCCATCCGACGAGCAGATCGACGCCAGACGCGCGCGCTGTTTGTACTCCGTGGACTCGCGGTACGAGTCGAACCACTCGCTGTCCTCCTCGATGCCCGTCGGGCTGCTGTCCAGACCCATGTACGACGAGTCCTCGTGCACGCGTGTCAAGCTCGACTTGGCGGGTGGATGTGTGTACTCCGAGCGGTACGATCCGCTGTAGTGCTGCTGCTGACGCTGGCGGCCGGGGTGCATCGGAATCATAATCGGTCGAGACGACGAGTTGCGGAGGCTACCATCGCTGGCCCGGCTGCTGCTGCTGCTGCTGTTGTTGTCCTCGTCGTCGTCATCGTCTCGGATCGGCGAGTCTGCGTAGTCCCGCGCCGCAGCGACGAGTCCGTCGAACGGCGAGCGGAACGGGCCCCACATGCGCTGCTTGCTGTCGTACAAGTCCTCCTGGTCCGTGTCCATGTCCTCGTCGCTGTCGTCCGCGGCGGGGATGAGCGACGTGAGCGGGCGCTCCTGGATGTTGTGGCGCAGCATCGACATGGACGGCGCGGCGTGCTGCATGAAGGATGACGTGGAGGGCAGCGAGCTCGCGAGGAAGCCCTGCTGCTGCTGCGGGTGTTGCTGATGCTCGTGGCGGAGGGGCGAGTCGCTGTACGGGTCGAACGCGCGCTGCTTCTTCGCCGCGTGCCACGGCATCTCCTTCGCGTACAGCGGGGACGCGAACTTGCGCTCGTCAGGCGCCGAGAGGCTCATGAGCGTCTCGGCGGCTTCCGTGTCGATCATGCTTGCAGTCGCGCTTGTCGGGTGCGGCGGCGGGTGTGTCTGTTTGTGTGGGGTTGTTCGTTGGCTCGCTTTCCGTCCGTTGCGCGCGAGCAGTCGCCGGGCCGCTTTTAGATTCGGCTGTTCAGCGGAAGCTTCTTGCTTCTTGCTGCGTGCTGCGTGCGCTACGTGAGCGATCGTGCTGCGGCTGCTTGGTCTCGTCGACGGCCGCGCGCGCTTTGCTTTCTGGGCGGCGGGCAGCAGCAGCCGCACCTTTGGCCGCTGCCCCCCTGCTCTCTCTCTCTCTTTCAGCTCAAGCAGCCGCAACACAACAGGCGACAGACAGACAACTCGACGCACTTTTCGCCCCTGCCCTAGCCCCTGCACTCGCCAGCACCATCCAAAGATGGCCGAATATTTTGGAAAATCACGAAAATGGCCGGTTGAAGCGCGCGCCGATTGGCTGGATCCGCGCAATGGCGACACAGCGCGCACAGAAAGGGCGTGGCTCGACCAGCCCTGCTTTCTGTTAATTGCGAATGTAGTCCAGTGTATACGAAATTTACACATATCGCCGTGAAGGTAGCCCCAACAACTCCAGCAGCTCTGACCGCACCAGCTCCGAGACACACCGCGAGTTGCAGCCGTGCGAGAACAAAATCCACCACCGTCACTGCGAGCAGCAGGAGCGCAGGAGGAGGAAGGAAGGAAGGAAGGAAGGAAGGAAGAAGGAGTGGTGGAGCACGTGCATCGAGGAACCAAGCAACTCGCGCGCGAGTGAGAGCCGTCGCTCGCGCGCGAGAACACAGCGAAAAAAACACGAGACCACCTCCTCTCTCCGCATCTTCGACTGGCGCTCGGCGCTCGCTTGCTCGCTCTATCCTAGAGACGCTACGTGAGGTCTTGGGAACGACACGAGCGATCCATCGCCGTAGCGCACGTCTCCTCAACCCTGCTCGGCGTAGCAAGGACACTCGCGCGCGCAAGTGTCGGGACCGATCCTGCCAACACACGTGCCACGAAAAGGCTATAGTGATATAAGTCATTTAGTGTACCCTTATTTTCTTCACTAAAGGACTTAAATTATACCCTACATTTTGTCACTATCGGATCTCTTTGAGCCTGGCACAGCCATCGGATCCGCCTGACGCAGGAGCACCAGTGCCACCACCGCCGCCGCCGCCGCCTGCGATGAGCTGCGCGCTCCGTCCACTGTGGCCACCGCGGCCAAGACGCTCGCGGTCACAGCCCCACTTGCTAATTCGCGCACACCATGCGACCACACGCAGCAGCCACGCAGCGCCTCGCCGAGTTCGACAGCAACCACGCACTGCTCGCGGCACCGGTAGCACCTCCGGTCGAGACGCTTGAGCGTCTGCTGCTGCGCGCCCACCGCCGCCCGCGCAGCGCCTCCTTCATCGAGCGCGTTCAGCGGGACGGCATGGCCGCCTCGTGGCGATACAAGATGAGCCGCTGGATGTTCGAGGTATGCCGCGCAGCGACTTTGTGGGCGAGGCGGGGAGCTGACAGTGTCCTCCAGACAGGATCCGCGTTTGAGATGGCGAGAGACACAGTCGCCTGCGCTATCTCTCTCATGGACGAATATCTCGCCGTCTACTCGGTCTCCAAGCACCAGCTGCAGCGTCTCTCGCTCGTGTCGCTCTCGGCGGCCTCCAAGATGCACGAGTCGCAGCCCATTTCCATGGTCAGTTTGCCAGCTTCTTTGCGCTTGCGGTGTGCGTGTACGCGCGGTGCTAACCCGTGCGTTGTTTGGATTCGCCACAGGACGAGATGCTCGTGCTGTGCGAGAACAAGTTCTCCCGCAGTGCGCTCTGGAAGATGGAGGCGGAGCTGATGGCGGCCGTCGACTGGCGGCTGGATCCACCCACGGTATTCTCGCTTGCGAGGGCTCTTATTGCTGCTCTCGACGCTTCTTCGCGCGAACAACTACTGCTGCTGGATGCCACGGCGCCGTTTCTCCAAGACTCGACTGAAGGTACGAGACTCGTGGCGCGTCTTTCGCTTCCTCGCTCGACTAACAAGCGCGCGGACTGTGGTGTGCATTAGACTATGCCTCGCTCCGCTTTCGCGTGCCGTCGTTGGCGATTGCTGCGGTGTTCCTTGCAGCGAAGCTCCATTACCTCGACATCAGCGCCTTGCTTGCCGTGGTGCTGTCGAAACTGAGTGCTCCACCGTCGTCGACCGAGTTGGTGGAGTGCTTCGAGTATCTGGCAAGCCTGCGCACCAGGAAGGATTCCGCTGAGCTTCCTCTGGCGTTGTCAAAGCTGACATCGGATGTCGGAGGTCGGAGTCCGTGCGCTGTGGACGACGATGTTGACCAGTGCGACGACGCTTGCATCGTCGAGCTTCGTGCATGTGCGGAGAGGGATTTCCGGTACGCGGCGGACGCCCGCACCGCTGGCGATACCAAGTGCTGTTTCAAGCGGCATCGTTCGGTTCATGGATCGGAGAGAGGAGCTCCGAAGAAGTTAATGAAGGTGTGCGCGTGACCTCGAAGTCACGGGAGCTTGCAGGCTCTTGCCCTACGACGTCTTGCACCATTGCGATGCCTGGGCATCTCACGACAAACTGTGGCTCTCGCCGAGCGAATTGTCTTCTTGCGGGTACCCGCAGCGATGCAGGCCGTCGCATTCGACTTCTGGCGCCTCTGGGAACCGTGCTTGCTACGGATAGAGGAGTCTGATAACAAGCGAGAAAAACGAAAGATGCCCGCGAGAAACATGTAGACACGCGTAGTTCGTGTGCGCTACTAAAACGATCACACCTGTCTACCCGATGTCGGGGAGAACAGCATCTCAATCTCCGAGTCCACTTCATCCATCGTGTACGTCGCTTCAGTGCCTCCATCACCGACGTGCTCTCCCAGCAGCGCATCCACTTCAGCGGCCAGATGAGCTGCTGACTTCTCCTCGTGGCTTGGCTCTCCAGCACTTGCTCGAACGCGAGTGTCGTCGAACCCATCGTCAAAATCGAAGTCTGAACCGTCTCCGTCAGCAAGGATCGGAGCATCAGCGAGCATCCGCTCAAATTCGTCATCGTCGTCGCCGGACTCAAGACAAACCGGTTGATGCGTGGAGGTCGGAAAAACTGCACATGAAGATGTCGGCAAAGCACGAGCCTCGACATCGATGGCGTCCGGATCGTCCGCCGCCGTCATGGATGATGTCGATGCCGGTGCCAACGCCGAGCTCACATCGCTCGCAGAAAACGCGCCACCGCCGTCTCCAGACACAAACAACTCGCTGCTGCTGCTGCTGCTGTCGACGAAGCCCGCGTCGGTCGCAGCGTCGCCCACTGCCTCCTCGCCCGCGCTCGCTGCGAACGCGAAGCTGCCGAACTCAGACGACCCCGACGACACCGGCGCAGAGTCGCCCGACACGGCAGCAGCGGCTGCGCCGATCGCCTGCGCATCGAACGCCTCGAACGACCCGAACGCAACAGCTTCGTCCGACTCGCTCGCCAGACCGCCGTCCGCCGCTGCCAACGACGATGCACCGAACTCCTCAAACTCCGTCTCAGCGCCAGCCTCGCTGGCAGCAGAGGAGGCAGAAGCAGCGACAGCGGCAGCAGCGGAATCCCACGAGACAGCTGCTCCTGCAACGGCTGCGCTTGCTACATCGATGGCGGCCGG
>JAASFS010000622.1:0-14327 GCA_023333865.1 Globisporangium perplexum | reverse complement strand
AACGCCATGTGCAGCGTCCGGCCGAACGCGCTCTTGGGGCGAGTCGACTGCGGCGCTCGTGCAGGCGTTGATGGACTGCGCGTACCGCCTTCCGCGGCACGAGCTGCTGGCTGCGCTTGCGGTGTCGCGAGCTTGCTGGTCGGTGTCGTCCATTCTGGATCCTGCACCTCGTCGGACTTCGCGTTGCTCCGGTCGAAGTCAGCCTTCGCGCGGAACCGATCGGCGGAGCCGAAGGCGCGCTGCGCTCGGGGCTTCGTTGGCGAGCGCTTCTCGAGCCAGCTCTCCATCCCGCGGACGCGTCGAGACGGCGATGTCGGATCGATGGGCGGCGCGGCAGTTGCTGGTTGTGATCTCTGGTTCGGATGAACGCTGTTGCCAGCGGGTGCGTCCTCGTTTACCACAGAGCTGACGCAGCGCCTGTCGTCGTCGCCGCCGTTCGACAGACTCACTTGTCCGGGCGAGCGTCCGTTGGACGAGCTGCTGCGTCCGCTGTCGATGGTTCGCGGTCGGCGCGCTTGACTGCCGAGCGCGGCGGTCAGCTGCCGCTCGCCGATGTCGTAGTCGCACTGCTCGAAGTCGGACGCGCACCTGGAGCTCGCGGCGCGCTCGGTCAGTCCCGACGGAGCCCTTGGCGCCGGCCGGATGTGCACCTTGTAGCTCTGCATGAACTGGTAGTATGCGCTCTCCCTCGACGGCACGTCGTCTACGTTGAGCTCTTGGTGGAGCACGAGCGGCCAGCTCCTGCTCTCCGGTGCGTCTTGTGCTCGTGCCCAGCTGTGATCTGAAGCTCGGATGGTGTCGTCCGAGCGAGTGAACTGCTGTTGTTGGGAGGACGAGCTGTCGCGCGCGTCTGTTGCTGTCATTGGTGCTGTCTGAGCCTGTCCGCACCCGCTCCGGAGCGACCTCGGGTCGGTCTTGCACACGAGCACCGTGAAGCAGTCGCTCGCGTCGAAGTGGACGAGCGCTTGGATCGCAAGTGACTCGCGCGTCCTGCAGGCGTTGAGCAGCTCTGTGTACAGCAGTTGTCTCGGCGTCACGACAGTGTTGCTGTTCGCAGTCGATGGCAGCGGTGACACGCCTTCAGCGAGCGAGCGCTCGCCACAGCTGCTTGTCCTGCGCATGCTCGTCGTCCCCACTGCCGTCGTGGCCTCTGGTGGGAGCCCGAGCTGGCGGTCGGCGTTGCAGCCCCACGAGAAGAGACGCGCGTGCTCGTCCAGTGCCATGCACACGTTCGCGCCCGCTGCGATCGACCGCACCGTGACGCGGAGATCCTGCTGCTGGAGCTGCTGCTGCGAGAACGACGCGAGCGGCGCGGGCGCTGTGCTGTTGGCGCTTGGCAAAGCCGACGACGTGGCAGCAGCGGCGGCGTGGATCTGGGCGTCGATCGTCATCTGGTGGATCGCGAGCGGGTCGACGACGAGGTGGACACGCTGTGGCAGCACCTCGCAGCTCCCGTCCGGTGCGCCGGTGCCCAGCTGCCCCTCGAGTCCTCGACCCCACGTGTACACTGCGCCGGTGCGCGTGACCGCGAGCGAGTGCTGCGCGCCGCACTTGACGGAGGCGAGCGAGACGCTCTTGAAGAAGTCCACCTGCCGCGGCACCCACTCGCTTGCGCACCCGCCGTGTCCGAGCTGCCCGTCGGCGCCGTTGCCCCACGTGAAGAGCTCGCCCGAGGACGTCAGCGCAGCGTTGTGCGAGGCGCCGGCCGAGATCGCCGTGATCTTCGGCGCCGCGCATCGTGTCTGTTGCTGCGTCGTGAACGTCGTGACGAGCGCACCGGAGCTCTGGTCAAACTCGTTCCCGATGCCGAGTCGTCCGTTCATGCCGTCGCCGAAGCTGATGACGCTGTTCCTGGCCGCGTTGGGGCTCATGAAGGTGCTGCTCCCTCCTCCTCCACTGTCAGCGCACGCCGCCTTCGCGCCGAGCACGAGCGTGTGACGGTCTCCGCAGCTGATGTCGACGAAGAGCACGTCGTCCTCGCTGTCGTTGCACTCTTCGGTCTCTGGCGTCCGCGTGCCGCTCTCGGACGAGACCAGGGACTCCGGCTTCGGGAGGAACACGGGGATCCCGCAGCTCACTGCAGCGCTCAGCTTGACGACCTTCGCCTGCAGCACCGACCACTTCATGCGCACTTGGACGGGCGAGGGCTGGTTCCCTGTCGTCCGAGTCGACGAGTCTCCACCGCTGACGCCAACGCCGACGCCGTTGCCCAGTCTCCCGTACGAACTGCAGCCGAACATGAAGAGCGCGCCGCTCTCCGTGACGAACCCGCCGTGCGAAGCCCCGCTCGAGATCTTGGCGACCTTCGTGTCAGGCGAGAGCTGCAACGGCCGCGGCACGAGCGGCGAGGCGTGGGTACGGGCGGCGACACCCTGTCCGAGCTGCCCGTAGCTGTTGCGGCCGCACGAGTACGCTCGCCCGTCTGCAGTCAGCAGGCAGATCCAGTCGAGTCCGCAGCCCACCTGCACGATCGGCGCGTCGACTTGAACCGGGATCTCATGAACGCATGTGGCGCTCGACGCCGCGCTCAGCTCTGCGACGCCGAACTCGAGTGCGTTGCCCAGCAGGAAGAGCGAGTACGTGTGGACTGCGTCGCGTGCCGGCGGAAGTGGCTCACGGCGAGCGCCGGATTGCTTGCGCCGCCCAGCGCCGGACTCGTCCTCGCTGCTGGTGCTGCTGGCGTCCCCTTCCTCCATGCTACTGCACTATATGAGGACATCGTCATGGGCGACTAGGACATCGTCATGGCCGAGTAGGACATCGTCATAGCCGTCTAAGAGGACATCGCCGAGGTCAAGGAAGCGCGAGCACACACAAGGGATCATATTCACACGACGTGTAGTGTGGCAGCGTCAGGAGCCGACGCCGGTGTAGTTCGAGCGCACGGCGCCGCTCTGCGGCGTCCCGAGCTCCATGTCGACGAAGCGGTCGCGCCGGGCGTGCACGACCACCAGCGGTATCCTGCGCGACACGGCCATGCTAGACGCCTCAGCGGCGTCTTCCGCTAGTCGGTCCATGCCGTCGCCTCGAGCAACGCGCTCGATGCCCCGCGCGGTGAGCTTGCTCTGGAGCTGGACGCCGCCGATCGCTATCAGCAGCGAGACGCAGTGGTAGATCCACCGCGCACTCGGGATCGTGTAGATCCATTCGCCCGTATCCGCGTCCTTCTCGCGGTAGCGCGCCATGTGCGTGGCGCTCGGGTAGTCACCGGCGAAGTACCCGACGCCCCACACGAGCAGCGACGCGCCGAGGAAGCTCGTCGCGAGGATCAGCGCCGGCTTCTCGAGCCGAACAGCGAGCCACCCGCTCAGCGTCCCGAACACCGCGACGAGCACCAGCAGCGGCGCGATCGGTTCGCTCGGGAACGCCCTGTAGCCGAACGACGTGTGTGCCATGACCGCGAACTGCGCGCCGGCGACAGCGCCGACGAAGAAGACGCCGACTGTGTCGCGATACAACTGCACGAGGAAGCCGGCGAGGAGTCCGCCGACTGCGAAAGCGCCGCCAGACACGGCGAGCAGCATGGACGCGTCTGCGAAGACGCACTCCGCGAGCGTCGAGAGCAGCGCGCCGCCCACGGCGAACCCGAGTGCGAAGAGCGTCGCGCGGAAAAGCTTGAAGCCCGCGATAAGCATCGCGAGTCCGGCGACCATCGCGAGGATCGCGAGCACTGCGCCGGCAGTGGAGACGCCGTCGAGCGAGTCGAAGAGCGTCGCTCGAGCTGTTGCTGTTGGGATCGTGGCTGCCGGCGCAGTCGGCGATGGTGATGGGGATGGTGATGACGATGACGATGGCGATGGCTCCGGATACGAGGAGCCGGAGGAAGAGTCAGCAGCTCGGACGCCGTTCGCGAGCAGCGCGATTGCAAGCAGCGCGAGCCGCTGCTGCAGGGCGGAGTGCGGAGTCTTTCGCTGCGTCTCGAGCATGGGAATCGGATGGCGGCGCTGCCGGGGAGCGAGCGCTCAAGAGAGGATTCGGGACTGAAGCGCAGGCAGCAACAGGAGGAGCGAGCGAGCGGGTGGCAGCAGTGACAGCAGGAACTGGTCGCTGGTCACTCTCTGACGTTTCAGCGTCTCAGCTGCTTCGACTGGACACGTTGTATCGCAATCGTATAGACAGAGTCGATTGTAGCGTTTGTACCCACTGGGCTCTAGCGCTGGCCAGTACAAATATCCTGCAGCTCAATGCTGTGAGTGCTGCTGGATCGACAGATCGACGACGTTCCTCTTCCTCTTGATGCGCCTGTGGACGGCGGAACATCCTCGTGGACGCTGACGTGCCTTGACCCGAGCCGCCGCACAACCGACTCGGAGAGATGGCACCGCACACACTCAAACCGACCGTCGTCACTTCTTCGCCTTGTGGAGCTGCCGCGTCTTGTAGCGCGTGAACGCGATCTTGTCGCGGTACAGGAACGGCGTCGCGTGCTGCCGCAGCGCGCGCGCCGTCAGCTGCATCACGCGCTGCGCAAAGTCGAGCGGGTCTTCGTTCGGCTCGGCGCGCGTCGCCGGCAGCACGGTGATCGTGTAGTGGTGCCACGGCACGAAGAGGTACCAGAGCACGTTGGCCAGGAACGTGCTCGTCTCGTCGTTGATGTTCACGGGCTGCCAGACATCGACGACCAAGGGCAAAGAGAGGCGAGCGAGTGCGTCAACCGTCAGACGTCAGGCGTCAGGCGTCAGGCGTCACACTGCGCGCAGCCAGCGCGCCATCACGCACGAACGGGCCGTCGGAGGCTTGGATCGCGAGCGGCTGCACCGTCTTCCCGAGCGAGAAGAGGAACTTGTGGTACTGTAGCAGCCCCACGCGGCCGTTCGTGAGTCCGCCCTGCGCATGACGTGACGCGACACGGTCACGGTCGGTCAGCCCGGTGTTCTCGGCGCTCACCCATAGCAGCAGCTAGCGGACAAGCGCGCACACCTCCGGGAACGCGGCGAGCGGTTTGTCCTTCTTCGCGAGCTTCTGGACGATGATCTCGCGCACCTGGTCGCGGCCCTCGGCGCCGCCCTGGTTGCGCGACGCGTACGGCACGTACACGAGCCCGGACTTGTCGCCGAGCAGGCGGAAGAACAGCATCTTCTTGTAGAAGTCGTACCCGAGGATGTGCGCCGGCGTAAGCCATGTGAGCGCGATGGCGTCGAACTCGCTGATGTGGTTCGCCACGACGATGTCAGCCTCGTGCTTGCGGAAGAGGTGCGCGTCTTTGATTGACACGATCGTGCCGGAGAGCACGGTGAAGAGCAGCTGCATGCCGCTGGCGTCGAGCCGCTCCTGGCTCATCACGCGCGGCGCGATGGCTGCGATCGCGAACGCCAGCAGCAGCCGCAGCGCCAGCAGCGCGACGCCCAGTGGTGCGTACAGCAGCAGTAGCACGTGCCCCGCGCCGTACGGCGACTTGATGCGCTCGAACTGGAACATGCGCGCGAACGGGGCGAGCAGCGCGTCCGTGGCGGCGTCCAACGTGAAGCTCGCGGCGCCGCCGCTTTTGATGGCGTCGAGGCCGCGCCGCACGTCCGCGCACGCCTTCGAGTCGGAGGTCATCGAGAGGTCGGACGTCTCCGCCGCGGGCACCACCACGCCGCGCGTCATCGCTTCTTCCTCCAGTGTGCTGTCAACTCAAAATCTCTTCTATTTCTATTTATTGCATCAAGTCTGTTTCTAAACCTCAAGATCCACAAGATGATCATCCGCGCGGTGAGCGACGACGACGACGGCGGCGGCGACGATGAGCGTGACGCGCATCCGTTGGTGCTGCCGCTGGCACGCGCGGACGGCCGGGTGCACGCTGCAAAGCTCGCGTGGCTCGGCGTGTCGCTCGCGCTCGCGGCGCTACTGCTCGCAGACCTCGCGGCGGTCCTGAGCATCTTCGCGCGTCCGAACCCGAGCGGCGCCGCACCGGAGCAGCCGCGCGACGCGTTCGCGCTCGTGCCGGTGCTCCTCAGCACGTGGTTCTCCCCTGTCAGCAGTGATTCTGGCGCCGTCTTCGCAGCCCCCGCGACAATGCTCAACAACCTGTTTGGCTACATCGCCGTCGCGGTGTGGATCTACTCGCGCGAGGCGAACGCGCACCGGGACACTCGCGCTCGCTCGCCCCAGAGATGCGCGCTCCGGTCGCCGTGGGCGCCTGTCAGCGGCGTGCTCTGCTTCGGACACGCCGTGTCGTGCGTGTACATCTTGGCCGCGCTCTTCGAGAGCGACGGCGATCCGGGCAGGTTCTTCCTCGGCAAGGCGCGCGGTGGCGGCAGCCGCACGTATCCGCGGGTATAATGCAGCTAGCAGAGTGTGTGCGCTGTTGTTGCTGTTCTTTCAGAAGAACTGGTCCATGATGTCCTTGATCGAGTTGACCTGCTGCACCTCGGCCTTCTTCCACTGCTTGTAGTTCTGGTGCGCCTGGTCGAGGATCGTCTTGAACTCGGGGCGGAACACGACCTCCGCGACGACCTCGAAGAACGGCAGGATGATGAACTCGAAGAACCCGACCTGGTTCTTCGCGCTGTTCTCGCTGTTGCGGTTCATGAATGGCGAAATGTCCATGCCGATCGCCTGCTCGTCGTCGCCCTGCAGGAAGAACTCCTCGATGATCAAGTCGGACCACTTTGCGTGCAACTTTGGTGTCTTGGACGAGTGTCCGATGTCGGCGCACTTGATCACGATCTTCATGAGCATCATTGGCGAGCGCACGACGTCAGATGAGGACTCCTGCGAGATGAGCGCGGTCTTCAAGCTACCCACGAGCTGCAGGTGCACGCTGAGGTCGGTCGAGAGCACCATCTCGATGATCGCCTTGCGCACCTCCGAGTTCTGCGACGATCCCATGCCGGCGAAGATGTTGAACATAGGGTCCTTTGCCAGGAAGAACGCCTCGGCGAGGTGCATCCGCTCGAGCACGGACGAGTCGCTGTACTCGATCGTGAGGTCGCTCCCGCTCTTGACCATGAAGTTGTTCGTTTTCCCAGGGTGTCGGAAGTCGTGCACCGCTGCTGCGACGATGGCGGCGAACACCTCCTGGTAGTTGAGCAGGTCTTGGATGTACCCGTTGTCCATGACAGAGATGAGGTACTCGACGGAGCTCACGACATCGGCGGCGTGGCAGTTGTTGTGCTGCTTGCGAACGGCACCGAATCAGTCAGTGCTCACCCGTTTCAGAGTGATAGGCAAAGCACCACTGCCTTCAGCACGCACGTATGGGTTGCGGTGGTAGCCGATGTCGAGGAAGTACAGGAAGTTGGCGAGGATGTTCTTGTTGACCGAGCAGAGCTCGAAGAGGTTGTGCTGCTCGAACACGATGTACGTGATGAACGTGATCGGCTTGTTCCCGCTGAGCTCGGCGACACTGTACACCAGCAGCCAAGCAGTGAGGGCGAACGCACTCGAGCTACACTACAGCGGGCGAACACGTACGCGAAGATGTCGACACTCCACCCATCCCGCTCCATCATCTCGCCAACCTCGTTCAGGAGGTCGTCGGAGGGGGCTGGCACCTCGGGGTGGAGGCGAACCTCCACATACCGCTCTCCGTTCGGCCCGACGGGGGATGAATGCGATCCGTCTGGGTTCCCTGACGGGTTCGTGAACACTGCGGACGCTCGGCGGTTCCTCGTGTACGACTTATTCGCGAGCACGGTGGCCGCCCAGTTCTTCGTGTCTCCGTCCAAGTCAGTCTCGCGGGTCTGGCGCAGCTGCTCGTGGATGTCTGGAGCAAAGAGGTTCTGACCCTTCTTTGACAGCAGCATGACGATCCCGTCGAGGTTCTCGTTTAGCTCATCCGAGAGCGACGCAGCTTGCTGCAAGTTCTTCAAGTCCATGATCACCTTCGCCATCGGTGAGTCGAAGTCCAGCGGCCCGACGCTCGATCGCGCGCGGTCATCCAACATCCTCTTCAGTGACTTGTTCTCGTTGATGATGATCTCCTTCTGCAAGTGCGAGGCGCGCGCGCGCTCTTCGACTGTCCGCGCGTGGAGGAAGTTGAGGCGGAGGAAGCGGTCGGTCTGCCGGACGCGGAAGATCATCACCATGGCCGTGCCGATGATGCAGAACACGAGGAAGAACTTGTTCACGATGAAGTTCACGTCCGTGGTCTGCGGGTACAGGAACGACACGATGATGCAGAAGCTCCAGCACGTGTTGAACGCGGTGAGGATGTAGTGGAACGTATCGAGCTTGAACACCGGCGCGATCACGAGGATGAGCACCGGCCGCAGCAGCGTGACGTTCAGGTGCGCGATCGGCAGCATGACTGCGAGTATACGAGAGCGATCGAACACAAGTGCACAGCAGTAGTGTATATCTCGGAGTTCAGACTGGTGCACCACGAGCAACGGAACACGACGGACAACTCAATGACGCTACGTACCGTTGTCGAGATACCCCATGATGAGTGTTCTCGCTGTACCCTCGACGTCCTCAAAGCTCCACCACTTGACGTGTCCGTCCAGCGTGAACACGTGCGCGGACGCGAGTGCGACGTTCATGGGCGACGCGTCCGTGCCGTTCGCCCTCTCATCTGCGCTCACCGCGAACGTGTCGAGCAGCAGCTCCATGTCGTGCATCATCATGGCGCGGTACTCCTTGAAGACTGTGAGCACCCCGCTGGCCATGATCGCGACCGCGAAGCAGTGCACGATGCTGCAGAGCAGCGTCTGCTCGTGGCCGCGGAAGCGCTCGAGACGCGTGCAGGCGACGAGCAGCGGCACGGGCACGAAGACGATCGTGGAGATGAGCAATTCGAGCTTGGCGACCGCGCGCGCCTCCAGGTTGTCGGATATGAGCGCGAAGACGTGCTGCACCGAGATCGCGATCCAGAGCAGCCAGGTGGCGACGCTGGCGTAGCACGCCGGCAGCAGGTTCGACTCGCAGTGATAGGCGCGGAAGTCGAGCTCCACCAGCGCGTTGAGGCAGAACGTGTTGGTGAGGTAGTGGAAGCCGTACTTCTCCTCCATGGCGCGCGTCACGCGGATCGACTCGTGGCGGTCGGCGGCCGAGCGCGGGAAGATGAGCGACGAGAGCGGCACGCCGAGCGACGACTTGCGCGCGGACATCTGCGCGGGCTCCAAGTGGCGCGTCGAGCGCTGCGGCGCGATCATCGCGAGCGTCGGGGGGGGGTGCCGTGGGCGTGGGCGTACGCTGGGGGGCGGGCAGCAGCAGCCGGCGTGCGTGCGTCGTAGGGAAACGACCGGGACCATCACTCCTCGCAGCTTCAACTTGATGGCAGCCTGCTATATAGCGTACGCTGTTTAATAGCCCTGCGGAAGATTTTCATTGTTTTGCCCAATTCAAAAAGCGATCCAAAAGCCGCCGGGATGCTCGGGCAGTATAGTTGGCTCGGAAAGTAGGGAGTGTGGGGAGTGAGGCGTTTTTCACTTTGGGGTACGTTAATAACAAGTAAGATGCAAAGAAGGATTATGAGAGAGTTAATAGTGAAATAATATAGTGATTGCGTTCCTTCCGACAGATTACGCTCCACATCCAAATCAACAGAACTCTAAATTGGGTTTCTTTCGCGAGTGACGCCTGCGCAAGCGCATCTTGAAGCCCTGGCGAATCCTACTAAACAGCCTGTTTGGCGTGGCGCGTGGTGTGGCAGAAAGGGGGCGAACGCAAGCAAGCAAAGACGCAGAAAAAAAGAAGGCGAGCGCGAGTGAGCTGCGCGCGTGTCCTGCCTGCCTGCCTGCGTGCGAGCGTCTCGCCTGCCTGCCTGCGAACGCGTCCTGCGCGGAGAACGGAGCGCGCCATGGACGCGGAATGCAAGACGCTCTGGATGGGCGACATCCAGATGAACTGGGACGAGGCGTTCATCTGCTCACTCTTCGCGCCGTCCGGTGCGTTCCTTGGGTTCATCCCGCAGCGCGTCCTGCTGCTGCCATACGCCATGCTCGCGGCGCGCTCTCTCTATGTGCATATGTTATAAGCCACTGCAGCGTGTGGCAAGCCGACTAACGTGACGACCTCTGTGTATCCGTCCACGCAGGGGAGCAGCCCGTGGTGAAGCTCATCCGGGACAAGGTGACGGGGTATCCAGCGGGCTACGGCTTCCTTGAGTTCCCGACGCAGAGCGGCGCGCAGCTGGTGCTCGACACGTACAACGGGCAGCTCGTGCGTACGTCGCCGCGCGGGTGGCGCAGGCGTCGTCTCGGGTCCTAACGGCGCGTCCTCACACACACTCTCTCTCACTCTCTCTGTACGTGCATCTGCGGGAGAGCAGCTAACACGGTGCACCGCTTCCGCATGAACTGGGGTGCCGGCGGCCGCCGCATCGAGACGGGCGAGGACCACTCGGTGTTCGTGGGCGACCTGGCGCCGGACGTCTCGGACGAGCTGCTCTCGAGCACGTTCAGCGCGCGGTTCTCGAGCGTGCGCAGCGCCAAGGTCGTGATCGACCCGATCACGCGCATGTCCAAGGGCTTCGGCTTCGTGCGCTTCGGCATCAAGGAGGAGGCCGACCAGGCGTTGCAGACCATGAACGGCGTCTACTGTTCTTCTCGCCCCATGCGCGTGAGCGTCGCGACGGACCGGAACGCCAAGCCGCGCGGCGTCCCCGTGGTGTACGGCCAAGGCATGATGGCCATGGGCGGGATGGGCGGGATGGGCGGGATGGTGGCCATGGGCGGCATGGGCGGTATGAGCGGCACGGGCGGCATGGGCAACACGGAGGAGGAAGGCGCGAACACGACCGTGTTCGTGGGCGGCCTGGAGGCGAGCTCGACGGAGGAGGAGCTCCGCGCGCGCTTCAGCACGATCGGCGACGTGCGTGCAGCGTTCCTCAGCACTTTGACTGCGTGTGGTGGCTGACGGCGACCTGCTGCTTGCTCAGATCGTGTCCGTGAAGGTTCCGCCCGGCCGCGGCTGCGGCTTCGTGCAGTACACGACGAAGGAGGCGGCAGAAGTCGCGATCAACCAGCTGAACGGCGTCGTGATCGGCGGCGTGAAGATCCGCTGCGCGTGGGGTCGGTCAGCCGCGGTGCGCGCGGCGGCGGCGGCGGCGGCAGTGTCGAGCGGGGGCTACTACCAGCAGTACCCGAACTACCAGCAGTCTGGCTACCAGGTTCGCTCTGCTCTCCGGAGCTGCTGAGCTACCAGCGGAAGTGCGCGGATGCTGACAGCTTCCGTGTTGCAGCAGAACTATTACGGATACGGCGGCGGCTACTACCCACAGTATCAGCAAGGGTACAGCGGCTACGCAGGCTACGGTGGCTACGATCAGCAGACTCCGCAGCAGCAGCAGCAGCCCTACCAGCAGCACGGCCACGGGCACCACGGCGGCCACCGGGGTCACCACGGTCACCAGGAGCCCCGCGATTTCACGCGTCCCGACGACGTCGACGCCATGAACCGCCGCTACGCTTCCCAGCGCGCCTACCAAGT
The DNA here is from genome assembly GCA_023333865.1 of Globisporangium perplexum. Classification (NCBI taxonomy): domain Eukaryota; phylum Oomycota; class Peronosporomycetes; order Pythiales; family Pythiaceae; genus Globisporangium; species Globisporangium perplexum. The sequence goes on along the minus strand of JAASFS010000622.1, from coordinate 2,966 downwards.
GCGTAGTCCCCGTGCTGCCTGGACTGCGGGCGAGCGTGCAACCACTAACTTGTGTCTGGCGTCTGGTGTCTCGTGTGGCGCACAGCACATGCCTCCTGCTGCGAACGGATCGTACTCGGCGATGGCGTCGGACGCAGCGAAGGGGACTGCGATGGCGGGGTCTATGTAAGCGGCGCGAGGGGAACGAAGTGGAGCGGCGGACGGCAGAAGTCCGACGGCAGTCGGCGAGCGGCGAGAGGAGGCGTTCGCCCGCGCGCCAACGAGGAGGAAGGAGCTCGTGAGCGGCGAACGACAGCGCCAGCGCTCCCGACCCGAGCTCGTCGAGATGGCGGCAATAATTATTGGTTTTGTGGCGAGCGCGGGGCGACGACGACGAGAGCGAGCGAGTGGGGGTGGTGCGGACGGAGGAGAGGAGAGAGGCGGGGAGAGTGACGAGGAGACGCGGGTGAGTGGCCAAGAACCGCGGTGGGCGGGCAGGCGCGAGGTCGAGGTCGAGTTCGGGCTCTTGGCGTTGAACACGGGAACGACATTGGCGGCCAGTTCCCCCGGGGCACTCACTGTACCTAGCAAGACGTACGTGGTTGTGTATCATACGGTGGGGTCTGTCTCTATGACGCAGGACGCGAAGTCGCTCGGTCGCCAGTCGCTCATGCGCCGTCGAACGCGCTCGCAGCCGCGCGGCTCGTGGCGGCGGCGCGCGGCACCGACATGCGGCTCTCGGAGGTCGAGTACGTGTTCCAGGCGCAGAAGATGTCTTCGTTCCACTCGCGGCCGCTGGCGTCCTCGACCTGGATCGTCTGCGTGCGGATGCCGAGGTTGAAGAAGAAGACCTGCGTGGCCTTGAGCGCGAGCGCGCGGTCGCCGTTCGCGACGACGTGCACGCTGGCGGCGAACTTGCCCTCCGTGAGTGACCACACGCGCAGGTCGTGGCAGTCGTACACTGCCTCGAGCGCGCGCAGCTGCTTCTCGAGGATCTGGAGATTCAGGCTCGGCGGCGCCGCCTCCATGAGGATCAGCACGCTGCGCGTGAGGATGCCGTGCGTCGTGGCGAGCACGAGGAACGAGAAGAGCACCGTCGTGATCGGGTCAGCGATCTGCCACGCCGGGTTGTACCAGATGAGCGCGCCGGCGAGGCACACGCCGAGGCTCTGGATGAAGTCCCCGAGCGCGTGGATGTACGCCGCGCGCACGTTGAGGTTCTCGAACGCCGCCGAGTGCGGCGGCTGCGCCGCGTCCACGGCCGCGCCGTCCGCGCAGTTGTCGATGTCGATGAGCGCCACCGCCGACATGGGCGTCTTGAGGAACGAGTCGTCCTGCACCGACGGGCTCTGCTGCACGTCGTCGACGATCACCTTGGCGTCGTCCTTGCCGTGACTGTGGCTGTGACTGTGGCCGTGGCTGTGGCCGTGGCCGCCGATGCCGTGGCTGTGACCGTGCCCGAGGATCTTCATGAGCAGCAGGTTCACGCCGAGCCCGAAGCTCGAGACGAGGAACATGACCTTGCCGTTCACGGTCTGCTCCGCGTCCGGCTGCGCCTGCGTCACCATGCGGTCCACGGCCGCGTACAGCAGCCCGAGTGTGAGCATCCAGATGATGAGCACGCTGATGAGCGCGCCGATGACCTCCGCGCGCTGGTACCCGAACGGCATCGTGGCGCTCGCCGGGAACGACCCCACGTAGATCGCGAAGAGCGACACGAGGAAGCTCGCGACGTCCGAGAGCAGGTGCGCCGCGTCCGTCATGATCGCGAGGCTGTCGGCGTAGTAGCCACCGGCGAACTGCACGCACATGAAGAACGCCGAGCACGCGCACGCTTGGCGCAGCTTCTTGACCGCGAGGCTGTCGAGGCCGCTCTTCTCCTCCTCGTCCTCGTGCTCGTGGCTGTGACCGTGGCCGTGGTCGTGATCGTGGCTGTGGTCGTGGCCGTGGCTGTGGTCGTGGTCGTGGCCGTGCGCGTCGCCGCTCTCCAAGTGCTGGTGGCGGCTGTGCTCCTCCTTGTACGCTGCGGCGTCCAAGTGGTGGTCGAGCCGTGAGTCGAGCTTGAGCGCCAGTCGCGGCAGCGTATTCTTTTTCGCCGCCGGAGCGCCGTGGCTATGGCCGTGACCATGGCTGTGGTCGTGGCCGTGGTGGTCGTGGTGGTCGTGGCTGTGGCTGAGTGCGCGGGGCGTGTCGTCCTCCATCTCGAGTTGGGAGCTCTTGGGGGCGGCGCCGGCGGGCGTCTCCACCTCTTCGAGCGCCACCTTCTCTCGGCGCTGAGCCGCCACCATATCTGCGCGTCCGTCGGAGTGACTTCCTTTGCGAGTGCGTCAAGAGCGCGCGCACACAGGGACGAAGCTCGAGGTCGCAGCACACGGCGAGCGAGCGAGCACGTAGCAGCAGAATGACTGACTGACGCGGAAGGGATTCGAGGCGCTTGGTCCCCATCCCGACGCTCTGCGACGTGTGTTGACTAGAAGAAAGTATGTCGCAGTGTGAATGTCAAAGCGTCCGTTTGTAATGTTTGGTATCAGATGGAGATCTGATACCGTTGTAGATAGGGTACGTTCTGTTTCGAGAGGAATATTTGATTACACAGTTCTCTAAAACATAGAATGACTTTACTCACTTGAGAGCCGAAAGTCGAAAATGCGGTTATGCAGGTAAGATCAGAGACTCCGATTTTGTGGCGTTGTTTCGAAAATGTGTCACCGAGTCGCGAATTAATCATTCCTGCATTCACTACTAGTTTGTATCAATGCATTCGATTTTATAATGCACTGACCAGGATAGAAAAAATACATTCGCCTCGATCTTTTGCGGACGCCAAAGTTTGGCAGTTGAACGTTGACCAGCAAGCTCGCGACACCGCAAGCGCAGCCAGCAGCTCGTGCCGCGGAAGGCGGTACGCGCAGTCCATCAACGCCTGCACGAGCGCCGCAGTCGACTCGCCCCAAGAGCGCGTTCGGCCGGACGCTGCACATGGCGTT